>CAJQZM010041756.1:55527-87572 GCA_907164665.1 Colias nastes | reverse complement strand
TTTTCGACCCAAAATTCCATAGATGGGGTGCTAAGTTTGCACTGGTAATTCTACTAAGACTGTAAATTTTAAAGAACATAATAATATGGTTTAGTTAAAAGCTGAAGCTAGAAGAGTATAATTGTACACAAATATGCTTCCTCTATAAATGAACACAAAAGAGTTATTTTACAGATTAATCGAGAATCGAATTAGCATACTTTTTGGAACTAGTTGAAAAATATTGTGGATGTTTATCCATATTATTTCATAATAATTGTACAGTGCACAAGGTAGATAATTATATTAAAAATAACTGAAATCTTTCAACAAAATACTTATTGAACCCTCACGTGATGCAGAAAATGTAACTAAAGCTTAGCATGAAATCAAAATTTTGAACTCTTGATTCTAGAATGTAAAATTGCAATCGTGTAGCTAGAGCAAAAATCGTTAGGTGTATCCTGGAGACTTAAGGTGTCTGTTTTTTTTAGAGAATCGTCATAAACAAATAAAACTTTAGCTGGAAGCATAACATAATATGTTCAGATGTTACGACAAGGGACATAAATATTAGTACTTTAGTAGTTTTTTGGTTCCATGAATAAAAAGTAAAAAATATAAGACTAACATAAATAATAGCTAGTTATAATATTGTAGACCTATTATAAAATTCAAAAGCAAGCAGAATTATCTAGATGCTACTGGCTACGTATTGTAATTTCTGATTTTTATTAGGTATTTCTATATCGTTGTCGTTTCAGCGAAGAAACATCTACTACTTTTTATAATTTAAAACAATTGTCCACCCTGTATAGGTACAACAAGCTCTTTATATACATACCTATGCATTGTGTTGCTTTTATTTTAGGAAATAAAATATATTATGATGTAGGTAATTAAAAGTTCTAAAAGTTCTATTCATAGACAAATCAATTATATTCTCTACTTTTAGAAGATTTGATTTGTTAGAAGCTCTACTGGTGTCAAAATTTTCAAAAATCCAATCAGGAGTTTTCGAGTATATCCATTACAAACAGACAAATTAATTAAAACATCATGACCATTGATTTCTGATAAACTATGAAACCAATTGTTGAAACCAATAATTGAATAGTAATATCTACAGTATGTTTATGTTGGTATTTACTATTTTCATTCAATTCAATTCGTTTAAATAGTCAATTTGTACAAAATGGTTCCATTGAATCGTCAGTTGGGTAACTATAATAATCTTAATATTAGAGGGCGGATAATAAAAGATAAAGTTGTATTTTATTGTGGATATTTTATTAACATTATCATCATGCATCAAATTTATGTGCTAAATCATTTACACTTATAACTAACTATACATAGAAAAATAACTTAACTAGGGGGCAGAAATACAGTATTTGTTAAATTATACAACTAAAATTAAAATAAACGGACTTTAACTGCAATAACCTAAAAGCAAATGTAACGCAAAATCACTATCTCACATAACTCTCAGAATATAATAAATTAATTTTCGAATTTAACGCATCAAGCAGGCTCCAAATTTCGTTGCAAAAAGTAAAACGTAAATTACAATAAAATTAAAAATAGACAAAACAAGACACAACATTTACGAATTACGTATTAATTTTGGACATTAATTAATTAACGATTTAGTATATTTATTTATAATGAAAAAGTAGACAAAACGTGTAATTCCCATTCGGACGTTCCCCCTCCCCCTTATACCAAATTCACTAACCTTCTGATTGCTTCCGCGCTATAATTCACAATGTCTACTCCACAGAGCCTATCTAGCGACTCCATCGTCTATGGGTCATGAGGGTGTGCGTTCAATTATCCTATTTACATTTTCATAATCTGTGCTTCATCAGCGGCCATTCAGAAACCGCTCCATTGACGCCCCTGCCGAAACGGCGTTAAATAATTTAAAAATGAAATTTTAAGATACTAAGACTAGTCTCAATTAAAATAATTTTAACAATAATTTTTCGAAGTGCCATTAAAATTTACATTGAAAATTTAAGTACATTAATTATTAGAAACTTTGATTCGTTAACAACATCAATTCGACTAAATTTAATTTTTATATCGAGCATAATTTTTATATGTCGCTCTGACATTTTGCCTACCGGTAACTCTTCAACACTAGCCGAATTATAAATTCTGAGAGCGCTCCCCTGCCATCGCCTGGTCCATTCATTACCTACTATTAAATTTATTTATTATATAATTTTATATTTTACAATAAAATATGTAACCTATAGAACGAACTTTCCTAAAAAGGAAAAAAAATGTATCACGCGGTATCGAGATCTGCGCAGTGGGCTAAAAAATGAATTATCTAAATATATAGAAAGTTATTCCTCTTTGTATATTCGTACTTATATGATAGTTGAATTTAAATAGAATTTTAAAAATACACTAATAACGATGATGCTTCTGCCAATTGCGCGGATCCGGCAATCATGCTCTCACGTGAGACAAAATAAATAAGTTAACCTACAATTATATTTACAAAAGCAAGAAAATAGCTCCGATAGAGTCCTTTCGAGAATTTCGCCTAACTACGTAAAATACGAATAAAATTTCCACTGTTTTATTATATTTATTGTAATCACATGAAACGGGCACTGGACTGGTTTGCTGGACTCGGCGTCCCTAACATTCGCGATCAATGTTAACACTGGGCAGACAATGAAAGTATATTTAAGTAGAAGGTATGTTTAAAGTATGAGTCTGCATTCCGATGCTCCCACACTTAGCACCCATTTTCTTAACGTTTCGATTCCCTTAAGGCTTCGGACCCTCATCAGTTCCACTCGAGGCGCGCAGGCCGACCATCCGATATAGTTTTGTTGCTTACTCGCTAATAATAATAATGATATAATATTTCAACGTTTTATAAAAATATCTCGTAACATATGGGAACAGTTTTGTGTGCACGGCCTACGCACTTCGCCACATCTTCAAGATTTGGACGCGTCTCTTATCTAACAATTCCTCTCCGTTCTACTCATAGACAAATAAAAACTATACATTATTGTACGTATGTGTATTAATATATAATGTTTCGTCTGTCTTTGCATCGTTTGATAAAACGTAACGCGAACTAGACTACTGCTTATTCGATTTATTTATCAACTATTTAGATAAAAGTATTATGTTTCATTAACATTGGACCACAAATCGTTATTTATTATTAATATTTATTCAGGTAACAAAAATAGGAGTCTCGAGCTGATATTGATAGAAATTATATCACATAAATAGTTTTCTTTACTCGGCTTTTGAACTTTCTTGATATGCAGCGAAACGAATGCGATCGGTGGAAAGTTCCATAGACAATTTAATTTTTCTGATATGTCAAAAAATGTCGGCTCGAGATCCCCGTCCAACAGTAGGTACTAACATAAATTTAAATAAACGAAATAAACTAGACGTGTTCTAAAACAGCTCACTTACAAGTAAACATATCTATTTGTAATAATTAACACAATTAACGCACGAATTCCATCACTTAAACTATTCATCAGTTACTAACAGAAAGTTGGCAGTAGGTTTCAGTACTTACAATCGTAGAATTTATTTAAAATCCCACAAACACTTAAATAATATCAATTGAAAATTCGGTTTCTTAAGACGTCGGACATTTTATTTAACTGGAAAAAAGAAGTGTCAGACGACTTAACAACCATGAATAATTGCGGAATGCACTCGATGCCTTCGCAGGACTATGGTCGAACTTTAACCGTCACAAATATACGTTAAAATAATGATTTAATAAATAATCTGTTGTGTCATCAAGGTGCATTCGTCGCAGTTATAGAGGTCAGGCCACAACAAAGGAACAACGGCTAGATAATTGATTTACATAATTAATAGATATATAATATATAAACATGAGGATTAATTTGTAACAAGAACATAGTATGCAATGCATCGAAAGCACCAAAGGAAAATACATATTCATCTGAGGGATATATGATAATTTTCACTATAATATAAACATTTTACGTAAATATTTATTTAATAAAACTCTTATTTAGACTATACTTATTGCATATTGTAAAAAACTGTGTCGAATAAATTGTATATTCATAATATGTGTTTTTGCGTAGTTTTGAGGTAGGAAGTTCTGCGTACAGTCGGAGCCGACGATACATGTATACAAATATCAATACAAACATTTAAAAATTCGTTTCAACATTATACAAAATTCACTCCATACCATATAACATCTAGCAAATTTAAGTGTTCCTTTTGAAATTCCCCTAAAAATAGATATATAAACGTTTGAGCAATCAATTTCGTCTCTCCTACTCTGTAAATATATATTAAATTCAAAATCGATCGGATTACGTTAGAAGCGACCGTAATGCATGATGAGAAGAATTTACTATAAGTGAAAAATACGTAAGAGGGAAAAACGAGTGTCGAACGAGCGTCCCGAGAGATTCACTTAGCACTTCACGCGAGCGAGCAGTCTATTTCGACGATGTCCTTGGGCACGTCCACGAACTGGTACACGAGGCGCTGGCCGTCCACCTTGGCCAGGATGCCGCGCTGGTAGTAGTAGCGCAGCGCACGCCCCATGGTCTCGTAGTTCATGTCGGGCTTGTTCTTGTGCAGCCCCCACAGCCGCGACACCGCCTTCGAGTCCACCAGCTTGAACACGCCCTTCTCGCGGTTCGTCCACTTGATGTAGCGCGGGCAGTACTCGCGGTCCTGCAGCAGCTTGAGCAGGAACTCCCAGAGGTAGGTGGTGGAGCCCTCGCGGGACTTGCGCTTGACGCCGGGCGTGGGCGGCGCGTCGGTGCGCGGCCGCTTCTTGGGCTTCAGCTTGTTGTGGTGGTGATGCCGCTGGTAGTCGCCGAAGTCGAACACGGAGTAGGGCAGGTCGTCGTGCGGCAGCGGCGGCGGCGCGGGCGCGGCGAAGTGGTGCCCCCCCACGCCGCCCCCCCCGCCGCCGTACCCGTACGCGTACGGATCCCTCTCCACGCCACCCACTGGAAATTAACAAAAAAATCATTAATAATGACGTTTGTAATAAATTATACTGATGAATTCACTGACAATAGGTACTCTGTTTTATTATGTGGGAAATCTATGGAGAATTATTTCCAACTCTACATCCAAATGGTTATGTACAGCAAATAGTTCAATCTTTATATAACATAAAATATATCAATTTTTGTAATTATGTAGAGTTCAATCGATATTTTGTCCATTTATTTCCAAATACCAGTTTTCCTTCGACACTCAACTCAGTAATTATTGTTGGGTCGAAAACCGTAATTATCTAAAGAGGAAATGCACTGCGATATTGGATTCCATTAAAATGTAATATAAAGTGGGTTAGAGGAATGTTGATTTTGATAAACAATGTTGCAATTGCTTTATGAAATTGTTCTTCAATTTTAAACCAATATTCCCAAATATAAAGAGGTTCTCAATTCGTGACATTTTTTGTCGCATATTTTTCATTCATGTTCCCTAGGAGAAAGCTCAATTTCACTTCTAGTCATAGTGAAAAATATGCAAAAAAACCCAATTTTTTTTTCAAAAGTATTATACTAAAGTTTATTAGGTATACTAATGATAATTGAATGTATAATACAAAATACATTGTTTATCCGCGTTGTAATAACAAGATGAATACATCTGAGAAGTCTAGCTCAATTTGTTTGATAACAATCTAGTGCTAACAAAGCAGTGTTGTGTGGCGGAAACGTTTTCTTTTCATAGACAACTAATCTATCGTAGAAGTGAAACATCATGATTTATTGTATGTAAATCTGTGTATGTAATTAATGTCTATTATTAATTAGTAATTTATAAGTAAATTTGATTTTAATGACAATTTTAATAAGGATTTTTTATGACAAAAAGACCTGTCAAACACATTTCTTAAAAAATTATCATAAACTTATTACATGTTATTTAAAAAACCGTCTCTACCAAAAGTGTAATAACTTTTATATCTTACATAATATAATAATTGCTATTCAATGCACTGGTCCTGCATTTAGATATCAGGACATATATTAATTTCGTGTGTAATATGTTATTATTTGAAAGTGAAACTGACATGTATAGAGGAAAACGTGGCTCGGCGAGCCGGGTATTGGGGTCAAGGCAAGCGCTTGACGCAATCTAATACTATCTGCTACGCGCTTATCACTAACTGGGTTTTTATTTTATTTTAACTATTTCTATTCGTTAGTTTCATCTTTGTAAACGAGTGTAAGAGCCATAGACAATTAGAAAAAAAAATAAATATGCATGCGCGGGAAATTTAAATTTAGAAGAGCGATGATTATTGATTCAATAATAAACAGAAGTTTTATATCATTTCGTAAAAATCAAGTTTAACAACGATCAGACAGTGTTAATACCATAAATCAAGTTAAAGCAAACAATTTATTATTCAAATTTCAGTTTCTTTGTACGATGAAAATAAAAAAAGACAAAAATTTGTAATTCAATCTTTCACAACATCTAACAATCTTAACGTTACTTACCAAGAACTGATAAAATAGCGATATCTACTTTTATGCAAGTTTCATAAAATTATCTATATCTAGGTATGTAGGTACCGACATAATAAAAACCCAACTTTGTTTAACAGCTGTTTGTTTGAGGTATTCGCGGAAAAATCATAAAACTGAGCCGAGCTGAGATACTTCCGACCTAAAAACATTTTCTGTAGATCAAAATAGACGCTCTTCAGGTCAATATCGTATTTTGCTTTGCTACAATTATTGTTTGAACTAGCAATATGATTGGAACAGTTTTTGAAATAAGGAAGTTGCAATAAATTTGTAATTGTGATATTTAGCGGTGTAATTATAACGATAAGAAATTATTAATTATAGGTACCTACCTCGAGTGAGTGATTACAGTAGTTCCGTTAAAAATATTGGAATTATGTAGTCAAATAATTTGAATAATGATTTGCATGTGTTATATTTTATATTTAATATCGGTTTTCTCAGGTTATCTCTACTCTACTCTTTGGCTTTTAATTTTATATTCTGTGATCTATTCCTTGTAAATATTATTTTAAGAAAAAATGTAAATAACATACTGATATTATGTAACGCATACGCGATGGAAAAATATTTTTAGTTTGCGCGATAAACAGAAGTCATGTTCGCGTCCGCAATCCGCCATATTCTTTCTAATAATATTATCTAAGTCGCGTATTTTCACGACTTATCATCGGTCATTCACCCCATTGACACGTGTGCGCGTTCATCAAATAAGTGCCTACGATGTAATTAGTATTTCTTAAATTCTGCATAAACACCATAGACTAATTTAGTTTTTTTTTCATTTGACATTTAAAAGCGCGCGAACAACAGCGGTCAAATTTTTAAAAAGATAAAAAAAAAGATTGTAGGGAGTAGGCTGTAGGTCACAAAAATAGCCAAGCACGATAACGTTTCATGTAAATACGAGTTACATCAAAGATCAAGTTCATTTAAAAATTGAAGCTATTTATCAAACAAACTGACATAGAAAATAAAATGAGTCAAATCAAAAGTCATCGTTTCGTGCGAATTATTTACTAATTTTGCGATATATGGCGGAAATGTGATAAAATTGTTATTATATAACATTATTTAGATATTATTATATCGTAGCATATTTTTGTGGAAGTTTTTATTGTTTGTTTATAACTATGAAAGGAAAAGTTTGTGGTAATTGTTCTTTTTCGTTATATTAAACGGAAGTGCTGAAACTAGGTTATTTCAGTCAAGTTTGCGTGTTAATTACAAATTAAAACGATCCAAGTGTACTACTTACATAAATAAATTTTCTTGGTGACAAAGTTCTTACAGACCCTTGGGAAAAACTAGGTTTATAACGTTAGACTTCCTTTGTGGTTTTTGTTTTAAATTTCCTATGAAATGGTTAACGGAAATACTTATAATTACGCAATGCCTTAAATGACGAGACTTGTATTTCGCATTGAGATATATGTACATAGTAATATTATCTCAATGGTATTTCGCTAATATAGTAATTTTATTAGAAGTATCGATGATAAAGTTAAGTTTGTTTAATCCTGAATATACTCGATTGCATTCCATAAAACAAGGAGCTCGTTTAGTAACGGCATGAGGCGTCTTATTGGCGGGTATTTACAATTTAATGAACCGTTTCCATGTACGCCATAAAATCCCTCTCGAGCCTGGGAAGACAGAACATAAAAAAGCGACATAACGTTCTATATTTAGCCATTGGCCGCATCCTACTGGTTCTGCAGTATCAAGGTTACGCCGTATACGGGTAGCGCTAGACTCATTAAGTTATGGGAAAATTGCTTCAATATAAACCTTAAACCATTGGCGTTTAGTTTTGTTTTATTCCTTGGCGTCCCCCTAACCCTTCAGGAACCGGTTGCGAGCGCATCCCGCGTAATAAATAGGTTACCCACAGACCTCTTGTTGTATACATAAAACAGTGTCTCGCTCCAATGCGGTTAGGAAACATGATAGCCTCCCTACGCTTTGACAATTGACAGCGATTCGAAAATCGAACAATATTTGAATTAACTGAATTTTGAAGAAAGCAAACGTCAAACAGTCGAAGAGCAAGTTTGAACACCCTTGTTTTTGTAATTTTTTTTTAATTGGGACTCCGCCAAAGCGACGATTGGCTTCAATTGTTTTCCCGAAAGTTTTTATTGGCAAATGTTAGGTCACCTTCCGTGTTGTTATGGTCGAGGATAAGAATTTATGTTGCAAAACAAGTTTTTATTTTATTTGTCAACGAGAAAACAAGAAATGTTGGTATGCTCTTCAAATTAGAATTAGGTATTTATTTTTACGTTTTATTGCCGTCGGAAAATTACCTAATTTCTTGTTAGCTTGCTACTATTATATTATGTATCAAACATTATCTTTTAGGTAGTTTGCAAATTCTTATCACGATAAAAGTATAAGCCGGAGAGATATTGACATTTCCTCTCAGTAACAAAAGCGAATATTTCGCAAACAAAATGCTCTATCTTTTGGCGGAAGAGATAACACATTACAAGAGTTACGAAACATTGCTTTGTTTTTTAGACAATATAAATAGATTTTAGACAATTTTTTTGAAGCCACGTTTGCGTAGGTAGATTAAATTTTCACGTGAATAAATATTATGGATTATGCCTTTTCAATATACATGTATTTACCTACAACATTTATCTATGTATTTGAATTATGCATGAATTCGAATTTTTACACTGAACATGTTCCAGCTAACCTATCCAGAGGAAATCGTTAAAAAAAAGGATAACAAATTTAAATTCGCAAAACGCGCAAGATTCAGGCATTCTAGTTTGATTGTCATGCATAAACAATGCAATTTTTATGCACTCATATCCTTCCATAGACAACTCACAATGGCTACATAGGACGTTTTCCTGTGCGACCGGAAAGCGGTGTGCGTGTTTGTGCTAGTGTGTGCGTGCGTGTGTGTGTGCGCGACGTCGGATGAGGCGTGCAATGACCAGGAAATGACGCCGCCAGTTGACCTTCACACAAACACACTCCCGCGTCTCCCGCACAAGATTTCACTGAGCGCTTCATTTTCTGCGCCTTTATTACAAACGCTAGGTAATTCGAGAGACACGAACCGAGATGAAAACGATATTTTAGTATGAGAATCTGCTCTCGGTAGAATTAAATTTTGATCCCTGTTTGTAGAGGCTGTTAGGGATTTAATTTACGGGGCCTAGAGCCGTTGCTAGGTACTCATTAAAAGTTTTTGTGTTTTAGCTCGCACATGAGCTAACAGGGGACCGAATGCCGCGGGCTCTCGTTACTTTAATAAATGTCTAGATTTCGTTGCCGAGGTTAATTGTTAATTATAAATTGCGGCGTATCAAAGTGACATTGTCGCGTCTAATTTTTGTTCCATTCTGTGATAATTCTTTATCAACGTAATGTAAACATTATTCTTTGTAATTTTAACAGAATTCCGAGATTCAATTGTTACTTAATGAAGAAAAACATTAAATGCCATTAGCATCTTATTTTCTTGAGAAAAATAATAACAGGGCATTTCTTTCTAATCAGTCGTTTAAAGTTAAAGATTACCTAACTACCAATAGATTATATTTTACGTAAATTGTAGTAATAGTATTTACAGTACAACTAGAGCTGCGTTAAGTAAGGTCAGCTCTGCGCCGGCGCATGCACCTTATGTAACAAAGATAACGCTAGAGGGCGACACTGTAATGGGGTCAGCGATATGTATGGGATATCTCGCTATGGGACGATGGATCTATTGTTTATAGAAAAAAAGAATAGGAGTTTGACAAAATTTTTTTTTTTTTTGAAGAAAACGCAATGTCGAATGACTTTATAATATGCGATAGTTTTTTTAATACTTACTAACGATTTTTAAGTAAGAAAAAGAAGAAGAAGGTACCTTACGGTCCAAGGAATAGCAATTGAACATTGTACATATAATAGAAATGAAATTCATGTCACTCAAGATTGAAACTCACAATCTTTTTACAGTTATTGAGTTCAATGAGTGGTTCAACATAAAATATTTGTATTTTGCATACGAATGTCGCGAGAGCCCGTTGTCATTGGTCGATTTGCAATATGGCGTAATCCTTTATGACGTCATCGAACAATATCCCGCCGATCGATTGATAAATTAATCGTGTTTCCTGCTTGCTATTTAACATCTATATATATAAAACTCAAAGGTGACTGATATAGTGATCTATCAACGCACAGCCCAAACCACTGGACGTATCGGGCTGAAATTTGGCATGCAGGTAGATGTTAGGACGTAGGCATCCGCTAAGAAAGGATTTCCCGAAATTCTTGCGGGAACGGGAAAAAACGGGGATGCACGAACAAAGTCGTGGGCGGAAGCTAGTTGAAATATAATACTCTTGTTCTATTGTAAAATATTTCCAGATTTATTTTGAAAGTAGTTGACAAACAAGTTGGCTGTAAGTTGTGTATCCTTTGCCTTATAATTTTAATTTAAAAACCAAATGATGGAAAAATTTGCGTTGTCTGCGGCGTTTATTGTTCTGATATAGCTTCATGCATATTATGGTGAACAGTACGTACTACTGCAAATTACAATTACAACATATTTTGATAAAGGTTGATTTTAATTTACTGTATATATAGGTGTTTTTTACGCAAACAAGAATATTATGGAAATATACCTAGAATGTTTTTCGTTTATCGCGTTAGATTAAAGAAAATTATTACGTGGCAAATTATAATTTTACGTGTGATTAGAAACAGTTCAAAAACCTTTATTACTTTTTAATACGAAATGTGATTAAGTCGGTTATTAATAATATAAAATAACAAATTCAACATAATATTTTCATAAATTAAATGAACGATTTAATAATGAATAATAATAAATAGAATTATGTAAAACAAATAAAAAAATATTTGTATCTGAAATTTTTTGCCTCAACAACGATACAGCGCATAATATGTTCAAATTGGTGATAAGCCTGATTACGGGTATTCGAGTTTTTTTGTTGGTTATACATTTGTCAGTCATTATCTAAATAGGAAGTTGCTACTTATCTAATTCCCATTTTTATTCCAATGTAAATGCATTGGAAACTACTGTTTTGTATTTCAGAAGCAGCAATAAAATTCATAGACGTATATAATCTTTATTTCAAAAATTTTATGCATTCAAAGACGTGCAGTTATTTTTACAAGGATGCGATTTAAGTATTCGTACACGTTATCGATTAAAACAAAATTTTAAATCGTATTTAAAACAGCAACACTGAACTTGTTTACGTTGAATGCAAATTTTCCGTGCATGTTAAATTAATGACATAACGTAAAAATTGTTTTCATAACATATCCCGAAGCAATGAACGAATAAGACAGATAACTTTGAAAACGGGAACATAGGTGTCCGAGCCGGCCCGATAACCCCTGATAAGGCTATCGGCCCAAACTTAATTCACAAGCAAATAGTGCCCGGATGCACTTATCGAACAGCGCCACGCTTGTTTGCGATGTATTTAGGCTTTTCGATATTGTGGAAGGTCAGGATCGGGGCCAAGTTCAGGAAGATACTAAACAATTTTTTACAATTGCGCAATTCTGAGAATTCTTTTTTTAACTGGCCACACTGCTGTGACATTATTGTTCTTTTGACATTGTCATTTTTCCCGCGCTTGTGACGAAAGCCTATCTTGTTTGTCGACTTCGCTTCGGTATTATCGAAAACTACTTTTATTGTCGATTCGACCTCAACCTGTATATTGGGACGCCGCGAAGGTGATTCGAACAGAGTTCGTCCACCCCGCTTACGTAAACACATGTAACTAGAAATGTCGCCTTATTAAATTATATTAATGTTTTATGTATGGCAACTCGGCGAGGTCGCGCACAAACTGCTTAAATTTGAATACCTACCTAGGATTAAATTTTAATAAATGATTTCTGTTGATATATAAAAGCGATAGTAGTCGTTTACGGTACGGTTTTGATCCGAAACGGGCAAAAGTTTGTGTATGCAGGCGGGGGTGTTATGGAGATGCGGGTGTAGGGGGGCTGGTCGGCTCGGGGTGTGAGGGCGGGAGGGGGGTTGCAACTGTTTGCGCGGCGCTGTGGTCAATGACACGGCGACATTGCATCAACGCGCGAAGGTCACACCTCCCCTCTCTCCGTGCGTCCCCCCGCGCGTCTTAAACGCGCCTCGCGAATTCCTGCACTTCCTTACGGTCGCCATCTTGGATCAATCAAGTAAAAGTGGCTGATACATTCTTTGTGTATGCAGTAAAAGTGTTTTAGCTTTATCTAGGGTAGGATAAAATGTTACGTGTAGTCAAATATGATAATATATGTATACGTTTTAAAATACCTAGTAATAGTAACTACTGCTATACTAGTAATATTAATTAGCTGATTAAACTAATCTGAGAGGAAGGGAGCAAGGATACGGAAGGGTTTATTAGCGGTAAATATAGCAAATGGAGCTCCTCTTGGCGCGCACATTGCGTGATGTTCAGGCATTTTCGACTTCCGTTCATCTCTAATACTGATTTCCTGTTAAAATCCGGCCGCCCTGAAAACGGCGCCATTGGTCGAATGTTCTCGAACTAATCGTGGTTTAACAAAGTGAATTACGTCATAACTATTGCACGAAATTAATATTTGCTTAGTCGAGCAAAATACTTTAATATCTTTTGTTTTATCAGTCTTGTTTATAATTTTTTAATGATGCCTTAGTAACGTGCGCGAATGGATATGAAATATTCACGGTATCTCAATGCTCTTTTAGATGTGTGTGCTCGGTTGTACAGAACCTTTTACAAGTTCTTTCGCTAGCTAGTTTCCTATTCTCTTAGAGGCACCAAGATTTTCCATTATAGAAGCTGTATACGCCGTAGGGGGTCAAGGTTCGTGATTTCAAGCACGTTGCTCCACTTGACCCTGACTAGGGAATCAGGCCGGAACGCCGCGTCTAATTATTATCAACGAATTGACAACTTATTGTCATTATGAATTTAATTTTCGTCCTATTCCGGATCTTATTTGGACGTCGTATTACAGAAGTCATTTAGAAGATACTTATGAGAAAACTATAGACAATTATTTTAAGTATGAAATTTGATTATACCAATAATAGTCGAACAGTTTGTTAAATATTTTTTTCTTTAATCAATTTTCGAGCATCCATTGTAATTTGTACATCATAATACGTTTCATAGCGTTTCGTTTATTCGATATCTAATATTGACGCAGATGGACAATCTATAGTTTGTTCACAATGAAAAAAACTGGTTTCGGTAATTCGGTGGTTGTTTTCTTAAAATCAAGGTAAAACAGAGCGTTGCGATGACACTACGCTGCGTTTCGACGTGCGTTATCGAAGATCCAGATAGTTCCATAGTTCTCTAACGCAAGCAGCTATAATATAATTTGATACTCTTCCCTTCTAATTCGGCGAGAACAATTTCGAAAATCGTCTCGCTAATTTTAACCGTCCCATTTTCCCACGGCCCAGGGCCGATGACGCGTATAAGGGTGCTGGTACACGTATCTGCAAGTTTGATGATAACGCACATAATTTCCATTCGGTAGATCATTAATTCTGTTTTGTGCAAGCATCTTAATTGGTCAAGGCATCATGAGTATATAAACTGCAAGGGCTCAAGCGAGCACGGTCAAAATTCTAATTGAAATAGGCGTGTGTAACAGCCGTAAAACTACGCTTTTGCAACGCCACCTCGCTGGAACACTTCGGTTTGGCAGCGGGCGCTAAGCGGACGCGTAAACTCGTTGCGAAATACTTTGACTTTATATCGGATGGTTAGGGTTGCCAAATAGTGTAATGGATCTTTGTGACTATAGCGCTAAGTGGAATGATGGAAATAGAATATTTCAATAACAACTACATAGTTACTTAGAAAAATGTAGAAGAAGTAAGAATTGAAGAACATAAAACTTATCGAGGCTCTATACATAGATAAAAAATGGCTTAGTAACGTAGTTAACGGGAAACAACATTTTAAAAGGTCGTAGTAAATAAATATTAATTCATGTATGAAACTATAAAGTTTTATTGATATGCCTTATTACAATGTAAGGTCTAACAGTAATTTCATGCAAAAAATACACATATAAATTTAGAATTCAAAACAGTATCCATTTTTCAGTTGAAATTGAGCGCTATAGACACCGGATGTAATAAAACACATTAGGTAGGTATCCCTATTTCTTCCACTATATTCACGAGTGCAGCGGGGCGCGCGGGGCGAGGGTCGGGGGGGAGGGGAGTGTCTATTTATGCAGCGCTATGCGGCCTAACACTGACCCGGTTAGGCACAATCACAAGGATAGCCACTCTGTGCAATCCACGCTATTCCTTACGGGATTGTCACACAAAGGAATAATATCATCATTTTGCGAAACTTTTCTGGAGCATGACGCCGCTATAAAGAATTTAGGGCAAATGCATCTGTCAAGTATCAATAACATTGTGATCAATTTGACTCTATGCAAGGCTGAATCAACGAATCGGCTGTTGAGAATATGTGTCAATTGCTGCGCTTTAATTGAAATAATATTTGCATCTTAGAAACTGCAATATATGTGGAGCTCGGGGAAGTATAGATTTATTAAGTGTGTAGGGAGGGCTATGGGCCGTGAAGGACATCTTTCGCTTCGCCGGGAATGAGCGGATAATTTTAAACGGACAGGAAACCAGTGGAGCGCGTATATAGGCCGCCTGGACTGCCCCTCTGATTTTATACCTATCGTAAAAGAATCTTCGTATGAAGTTTCCGGGGAAGTGGGCTGACACGCGAAATTGGGTCGCGTAATACTCCGGTTTGCTGTGATCTTGCACAGCTGTTCCGATCATCTCGTGATACAATTTAGATAACTTTTCTAGAAATAAGTCATGCTATCTATCAGGTTACAACACTTCTATTTAGATTTATAGAAGCATCTCATCTGACTTGTAATGGAGTGCTGGAATATTTGTATACTATTAAATTTTTAAAAATACTATTGGTGCCAAGACGTCTCTGAAATATATCTTACGATTTGTAGCTATTTGCTTTAGACTAGACGGGTAGCGATTACGTTATATTTCGGAAGGAAGATGGCGGCGGTGAGCGTTGCATTGCGAAAGAGCGCGGGCGCAGAGCCGTGCGAAACGGCGCAAGGTGACGCACTGCCACCGTTCATAATATTGATGGTGGGCGTGATTCACGGGACGGACGTTTCTATGCGGTTTTGTGATAAGTGACGTTACGACTCTCTAGTCACGTACGCCTTTGTTTATTCAATCATTATCCTCTTATTGGACTTTGGGGAGGGAACAATTCGGGAAAAATTGGGACCGAATTCCGGGATTGCGCGGTCCTTTCGCTTTCAGCGGCGCGTGCGCAGTAACCAAGGTCGCGGGCCGTTCAACTCGGATGCGACGCAAGTTGCGACACCGAAATATGTAATTGTAGAGGAGTCGAGGCGTTTGCCAGCGGCCGCTCAAAGTGGGTCGCGTTGCGCAAGCGCACAGCGCGACAGATGGCGCGGCTGTCTTCCTTGTACGGACTGAGATTAAACAAAGACGGTATCGCAATACACACGATAAGTCATCTACTGTACTACATAAAAATTCGAGAAAAAAATAGGCCTTGTTTTTCCGTCGAAAACGTAAATTAACCTTCATAGTATAAAACGAGAGCGTTTGTTATTGTAAGTTTGAATAAGAAGTCCTACCACAGCCTGAGAGTCGGGCGAATCCAATCAGAATTGTGTAACGAGCAAATAAATCAATCAGAAAAATCAATTAGGCGCCGGGGCTCGGGAGCGATTCCAGCAAGATTCAAGGAAATGGCTTAAGGAAAACTGGTGATGTAAGTTGCGAATGTCAATAATAACGCTTCGGTCCCCCAGCGATCGGTGCGGCGAAAATAGTCGCCAACTATTAATATGAACGCTAGCTGCACTGCCCTTGAAACGGGACGATCACCTCGCGCACACTCCCGCGCCGCGCACACACGCGCGCGTTAGACGCACACACGCGCGCTTATCGATGCATTGCAGAATAGACGCAACGCAACGTTTATTTTAATTTCCATTTCGTTTGCTAATAGGTACGAATGCAGCGTACGCGCACCGCTGATAACACGCCACGAATACTTTTTGACTAATGTTTGAAAACATCCAGGTCACAAAAACAATTCCTTAGAATGTTATTAGCGGTTTATGTTATGATAAATTGATATGTAAACAATGGTATAATAATTAATTTATATTGTATTTAGAGATAGTTTTGTTGCCACGTAATATTACATAGGTATATTGTGTTGTCTTATTATGACATAAAAATATAATAATATCATCTTAGGGAAAGAACCTAACAATGTGCAATATTATAAAAACCCATAGACAATAAGTTTATGCAACTAAAAATAATTTAAGTATAAATTATTATACAGATTCATATTAGGTAGGTACTATTAAAACCACAATATAATGAAGATTCATCTAAACACAATAATTAATATGAAAACTAACTGAACTTTATTGTCCCCTTTTCTAATAAGTACTTACATGGTGTTTCCAAAAACCGAATAGAGTAAATTCTAACTGGATAAAATCACATGTCAATTGCGCAATGCCTCCAAAACTCGGCGTGCCAAGTGCCAACATGTAAACCATCGTCCGGTAGGTAACGTGGATTGCGCAACGGAGTCAAGGCTTTGATGATTAAATGCATCTCGATAAAAAATTTTGAGGTATAAACGTTTCCACATAGAGTGAAGTTGCGATATAAGGAAACGTGGTTTTCCAAGATGCGCGGTGATTCCAACTAAACGGGACTTAATTGAAGTGTGAAATGATATCGGATGATATAATTAGTATTGGACGGAAAGCCCACAAAAATTCAAGATTCATATTTGTTATCTCTATCATTTATTAATGCAGGAAAAGGGCAAAATTTGCTAATTTCGTGTCAGATTTGATTCTCTTACTAGAGTTCGATTTCCGCACCTAACATATTATGTGTGTTTTCGTGTACGAGCGTGGCATATAATCAGGTTTCGGCTGCCCAATCGTCGGTAAGGTCACCGGTTTCGCCAGCTGACAATGGCTGCGGTACCAGGCTCTTTCGCAACTGTTTGCAACACAAAATTTCGTATGTGGTTAGCGCAACGCGCGGCCGATTCACTCGAAGCTTCAGTTGGTCAATGTCTTAGCTATCTGATCGCTATTGTTACCTTTGATATTCGTGCACAAGTGTAGGCGCGTTTTGTAATCCGCCATTATTCAGTTTCACGAGGAAACGCCGCAATTTAAAACTAATTACAATCTAATAAACATTGATTTATATGTCTCGACAGTTTGTTGAGAAGTTTGCGAACATAAATCATATTCTAAGACGGATATTTTGCAAAAAATCCCAAACACCTAACCCGGCGAGTCGCGTAGACAATAATATTAATAATTCACATAAACATGGTACCTATTAGTGTGTTCATTCAGTATTATTACCACCGCAGATCTGGTTGCTTTGTATATCATGACAGCGTTTTGCGGTCAATGAAACTTTTATAGCTATATTATTCTAAAACTTCCTCGTATAGATAGTTCGGGTGAAACTTGTTTTGGGTAATTTGGAAAATTTAAATAACAATTTGCCATTCCGCGACATTTTATTAGTACCGGAATACGATTCGGTTAGCATTCGTTTGAACAGTAAAATTTACTTGAAAATGTTTTCAAATAATTAATTAATTTATGTGTCGTTTTATTTGTACATTTCTATGGTGTTGTTAATAATGTTCATAACATACTAGTAGATAAATAAATAATCGTTGATTGATTATCATAGAAATACGAATTAGTAAAAGCTAGGTATTAAAAATATATAGAATTTTTATATTTATTTTACAACAGTTATTAGTTACTACTTACTACACACTTAAAACGTTTATAATAATGAGATTACCTATACATTACTTTAATACATAGTTTCACGACCGGTTATCTGCGTATGAACAATCCATACTATCCCTACTAATATTATAAATGCGAAAGTAACTCTGTCTGTCTGTCTGTTACTCAATCACGCCTAAACTACTGAACCAATTTGCATGAAATTTGTTATGGAGATATTTTGATACCCGAGAAAGGACATAGGCTACTTTTTACCCCGGGACATAGGATAGGTTTTATCCCGGAAATCCCCCGGGAACGGACACTATGCGGGTTTTTCTTTGACTGCGCGGGCGAAGCCGCGGGTGGAAAGCTAGTACCTAAATAATAAAGAATATTAGGGTTTTCGAAGTTGTAATATAAATTATGACACACAGTCTCAAAATATTCACGAATATTCGCAAATAAAACGTCCTGTATATTGTGACAAGTTTCTTTAAAAGGTACGTACAGTAATCGAGAGTAGTGTTGTTATGTCATATGTCGATAAATTTTATTTCGTAATATTTCGGTTTGTACATGTGACATGTATTTTGCTGATAAACAGATTTTGATGAGCACAGCGTAAGCATGATAACTTGATGAACCGATTTACATATTGTGATAACACCTTATCATCATCACTATCTGTTCGAAGAAAACTTAACAATTAAATTAGGTATCAATTATTATTAATCCAGTTATTTGAATTACTAAGTGTTTCTACCCTATTCAAAGTAATATACAGACTGTTCTTCATTTAATTTTCAAATCAAATTAATTCTCAGAATATTCATGTCACCTAATCTCAAAATAAATATTTACATAACAATACACAAACTTAACATCGCTACTGTCAGCGATTTAAACTTTATTATGTCCGATGAAACACATCAAACGTTTGCATATATTTGATTATATCTAGTTCCCGGCACTGGACAAAGAAGTGCCCGTGTACCAGCGCACCTAGGTGGAATTTTTAAATGCAACACAATCGAAAGTGGTCGTTTCGCATGCGTCCGCGACGCTCCGTACGCGATGCGCATACGCCGTAGTTTTTTGCATCTTTATATTAGGAGCACTGACCTTGTGCAATGTCAAATAGCTGAGGACAGGCGCGCCAAGCCGCGATAAACGACGGTGCATCGTATTGCCAACTGGTTCCGTAGGGACGTAATAATTTATCGATGTTTTTCAACTTAATTAGCTAGTTGCATTCTGGCAAGTATTGCGATTAATTGGTGTGCGTAGAATCAAAGGTTTCCAACGAGAGCATTTATTGCTCATTAACGTATTTAACTACTTAGACTAGGTCATAAGTTTAGGTTCTAATAGCGATAGATATGCGAGTTTAATGGGAGCTCAATTAACATACGTGACTTATGAAGAAAAATTGTTTTACTTTCATTATATCACGATGTTTCTCTGACTTAAGTTGACCTCAGTTTATTATTACAGTCAAACCTGGATAAGCGAGAGTTCAAGGGAGCATAATCTCATTCTCGCTTATAGAGGTTTCTCACTAACCCGAGTTTCTCGCTAATGCAGGTACATGGGTAGCGTTTCTCTCTTATAGAGGTACGCAGCAATAACTAGTCAAAAATTCATGCACTATGTAATTTTATTTTATTTAGAACTTATTTACACTTAAAAAAATCCGTCAATTTCGTTTGGGTTTGCATTTTAGTATTTTGAATGTTTTTCTCTAACTCATAAATTTTGTCGAATATTGCTTGATCAACAACCGCCGCGTATTCAAAGTACTGATGGACCGTCTCCAACGCATTTAAAGCTAGCTTCATTGGAATGATCTTTATTTCTGTTTCCGGAATCTGTGCCTCGTCTTCACTGTCATTTCCAGTAATACAGGTGTTCACACAATTCTTGACGATATCGTCGTCGGTTTGTTCTCCAGCGGTAGTTACTTCGTCGTCAATTTGAACGAAATCTTCGAAGCTCGGCATTAACATATTGGATTCCTGAGACACGAGCTTAGTCCATTCCTCGTTGCTAGGTCCAACTTCAACATCATTTTCCTCTGGTAGGTATTGCTCACCTGTACTTTTCCAAAACCCAGCTTTCTTGAAGCAGTTTTTGACAGTCACGTCACTGACTAAGTACCATGCTTTTCTAGCAAATTTCATAGCTAGAAGTATGTTAATTTCAGGGCTACTGTTTTCTTCCAGACTCGTAAGAATATGTTTAACGACTTCTCTGCGATAAAAGCGTTTAAAAGTGTGAATGATGCCTTGATCTAATGGTTGAAGTTTACTAGTGGTGTTAGCAGGTAAAAACATTACTTTTACGTTTGTAAGTGTTGGTAAGTCCGTATGGGCAGCACAGTTGTCAATGAAAAGCAGAATTTTTTTTCGGTTTATCTTCATTTGTTTGTCAACTTTTTTCAACCAATCTTTAAATAATATCTTGGTCATCCAAGCCTTTGTATTATTGGCATAATCAACAGGTAGAGTCTTGACACCTTTAAAACATCTAGGTCGCTTTGATTTCCCGATGATGAGAAGTGGGAGTTTGTCCGTACCACTCATGTTTACACACTGGAGAAGTGTAAGGCGTTCCTTGCTTTGTTTTCCTCCATGGCATTTTTCGCCTTTAAACGTAAATGTTTTATCCGGAAGGCACTTGAAAAACAAAGCAGTTTCATCCGCGTTGTAAATATCGTCTGGTTCATACCCTTCTAAAAGATTTGGCAGATCTTCAGTCCAGTGGTTGCACACACCTTGGTCCACAGATTTACTTTCCCCAGCTGCTTTTTTAAAAGCTATATCATGACGCCTTTTAAAACCCTCTAACCAGCCGTTGCTAGCAGAAAAGTTCTGGATTCCCAGTTTTGTAGCAAACTCTTTTGATTTTTCTTTCAACAAAGGTCCATCTATGGGAATGTTCTTATCGAGAGTTTGTTTTATCCATTCGAGAAGGCACTTCTCGATATTGGGAAATTCAGAAACTCTAGTCCTCTTAATATTTCCATGTCCATCAGAGCACTCAGACTTTATAGATTCTTTTGATTTTATAATTTTATAATAGGTGGATTCTGGTAAATTAAACTCCCTCTGAATTTCATTTCGCGATTTTCCGGATTCAAACGCATTCACTATTTTAAGTTTATCACTTAATGCCAGTACTTTAATTTTTCGTTTTGACATGATGCAGAACAGAACTTTCCTTCGCAATTGATTAACTACAAACTGAGTAAGTCCAACAAGAATGCGATAAAATAACAACATTATTTAGATACACGAAATAAAAAAGGGTACAATATTGACGAGAAAACAATAGAAAAACAATGGTAGAAAGTTCCACAAAAGTTAAGAATGAGTCATAAAATAGCAGATGTTAAATTTGTAATTTGTTTTGTCATTTGTTACTGTATGTGTGTATTTTTATTGTAGCTATAGTTCCTCCTAAATAATATAAATAAATAAAGCTCGACTGTCGCTTATAGAGGTATAGATAAGTAGCAGTCTCACTTACGGAGGTCCATGAGGGAAAAACGACTCTCTCTTACAGAGGTTTCTGTTTCTCGCTAATAGAGGTTTTGGGAGCTTAAAATGACGGGTCCTCGCTATTACTCTCACTTATAGAGTTTTCTCTCTTATCCAGTTCTCACTTACCCAGGTTTGACGTATATCGATAAAGTGAGCGTGTTCCTCAAAATATCGATGTTTGTCAAACATCACAGTAACATTAAAATTCCGTCGCGTTTTTCGTTTTGTGTCGCAGGGACGTCCGGACGATGAGTATGTCGATAAATTTCACAAAACCAACTATTTGTTTTGGCTCATTTTTTTACAAACATTGGCAGAAAGTCTGAGCGGTCAGGAAGTTTGTTATTTATGTGTTTGTTTGCACGCCCGTTAGCTATACGGTAACCGATCGACCATAGAGTGTAAACTGTTGTTTGTTATCAGTGTGTTATTGTTTTGCTCATTTTTAATACAACACATTGTATTACATAAATGGCACGTCGTGTGAAAAAGTAAATGCTAAAAAAAGAAAGTGCCGACACAAAACAATTTCCAGTTGCATATTTTATAACCTAAAAACGTTGACAATAACAAACTAAATCACTGAAAATGCGCGCGCTTTTCGACGTCACGGCTAAATTCGGCGCCAATTTAGACAACAAAACGTTTTAAAAACGATAACATCTTACTTGTGTAAAATATTACTGGGTGATAGTATAATTTGTGCGTTTAATGGCGGGCTCAGGCCAGCTGGATCAAAGCCAGGATGCGAGCCCCGGAAGGATGTACCGGGCTTACGAGAATCTTACTATCGCATCGCTATCAAATTCGCAGAATGCAATGATTAAAACAATTAATCAAAAAATATTAGTATTTGTGAATATTATGAATTTGAAATGCGTATGACATGGAAACAGGTTCGAGGCTAACTTCCAGAAGGGTGGTGGCGTACCGAGAGAATTCATATTGCAATTGTAAAGTATCAGATCAAGTTCTACGGATAGATTCTGCTATTTGTGTCTTATTCTTGGATAAAGAAACAAATAAGCGCCTTCATTTGTCTCTATCTTGCTCTACATCAATTCTTATTCTACCAAGGAGGTAAGGAACTTAGTCGAATCAAGGACTTCCAACTGCAACCTATTCCTGGCCACTTATTTAAAAAATATCGGTCACAATGCAAATCCCCGTGCTCCCATTGCATTTGGCGCGCGCGCGCTAAGGTCACCTTCCGGGTGGGGCGTTCACCGCCGGTCGACGGTCACCTTAACAACAATTGCTTTGTGTGCGCACCTTACTTACTTTTTTCCTAATGTCAATGTCAGATGAATAATTAAGTTTGGTTGTGATGTGCAATTACGTAAAATTAATTACTTAATGTCTGTTTATTGAAGTGGCCACAATTTTATCTTGACCTATCGTAATCGTTATGACAACTTATCTATATTCAGAAGCGCTAGAAAACTGACCTTGTGTTTTGTTATTTCTACGAAAATTGAAACAACATAGTTTTATTTATATCTACTAGTATCTGTGACAATAACAACGTTAAATATAATCCGAATTCTTAATACATTATTTTTATCTTTGATTTGAATTATGAAATTTCGACACGACTTATTTGTGATATCCGACCAAAAATAAAACCCCGAATTAAGAACCTCTTAGCCAACAAAATCTCACACTCAAAAAAAAAATAAGTAAAACTCACCACCAGGCGGCCTTGGATGTGCTACATGGTGCTGCAGCGAGCTGATCTGATGCTGCGGGTAGAAGGGCAGGAAGGGGGTGTGGAAGGGCGCGGGGGGCGGGGGCTGGAGACGGGCCTTCAGCTCCTCCGCGGAGCCCGCGCCTGAGGAGGACGACTCCACGTCAGAGACCCCGCTGTCCGCTGGCGATGGGGGGAGGGAGCCTGCAAGGGAAAATCATGTTAAAGATTTTTTAAACAGAAAAATATACATGTTTACTTATCCTATTAATTTTACTAATTGGGTGATACCTTGCTGAAAAAACGTGGTAGTTTGATAGAATATATATGTTATCTACTCTTTTACATCAAAACTACTGAACGGATTTTGATGGTACTAAAATAAAGATCTAAATACATTGACACGTCTCGAAAGAGAGTAACCATAAAAAAAAATTAGCGTACGAATATGTGCAAAAATAAATAAGTGTGCATTTTCCCGCTAATCCTCTGATAATTCCCAATTTTGTAAATGATTAGCCTAAAATCGATCCAAGGAAAATTATGTCAATATTCACTATTGCACATTGTTCATACTTATATGTAGATTATAGTAGAATACTATGAACTAAAATAGGTACATAATTATTGTATGTTCTATGGAGAGTAACTTAACAAAAAATTACGAAATTAAACTGTTTTTCAAGCATTGGTCACATACAGATTAAAAATCTAATTGGTGAGAAAACATATTTGGTAACTATTTTTACTGCGATTTCCTATTTACTATACTGCTTATTTAAAACATGATGCAATAGACAATTTCTCAGTATTAATAAAACAATTGATTGTCTCTGGCCCTATTTCATCAATGCTTTTGACTTCACATCTATTTTTATTCTTCTTAGGAAGTAAATACGATTGAAGTTGTGGAATTGTGCGGTTTTAAACGTAAATAGAATGATGTATTTGCAAAATTATAGTGTAACGTGAATGAATATAGATTTATATTATAATTATGGAGTTTGTCATCTTTATGTGGTTGTAATTTATTGTTAGTTATGTAATTAAAATATTAAAAAAAATCTTCTAAAAGAAGAGACTAGAGAAGGAATAAAAGATTGTGATTCTATTTTTTTGTTTTTGATTTTACTCGAATAAAGTAAATAATTTTGTAGAGACATATAACATGATTATACATGATTTGAATTTATAATTTCTTTATGAAAACAACAAGTCCGGAGACGTGTTATTTTATTTCGTTCTTCATTTCGCATTAATTAGGATCTCGGGGTCAGTGTTATTTATTATTTTTAACGGTCCGTCCGAGAAAACCGTTGAGATCTAATAAATCTTAAGCTCTATTGTGGTTCTAACGGACATGCTTGCATAATAATTTGCATAACCCTTAAATGCAGTGCTATGGTCAAAACGGACATTGTCCACTAGACTCGCAGATGCACTTGCATCCGACCTGTTTGGCTAGTGTGGGAATGCTCAACGCATTGTTATGCACGAACAGTGTACTTTTAATTTAGCATTATGCAGATTAATTTTCTCGGGTCGTTTAGGCCGCGGGGTGAGAAAGGGTTGTATTTTTTTGCATCTCAATGCGACGTTTAGGTATGTCGCATATTAATAAGTGCATAATCATGCAGTTGTATAATAAATTTTTATTTTTAGCTTGCTGGTCAGTTTGTTAAAGAGGTTAATTATTATGCACGTTTTTTTTAATTAAAATGGAAAGTGGTTTATAATCTTTAAAAATAAATATATGGTATAGTAAACAAATGTGATTTCAAAAGGATACTTCTTAAAAATATTCTTATTTCAATGAAGCAACAATAATTAGATCGTTTAAAACATGAATAGAATGTTCAAGAGTTTAAAAAATAGCTTAGGCAAGAGTAGGTAAACGAGATTACTTTCTCATGGTATCGAAATTTGACGGGTAACCGTCGTATTACAATAATGTAATCATGGGCAACTAGGAGGTCAAAGAAAGTATTCATACGTTTCCTTCATAGTCTATGAATGGTGTTGACCATTTGACCGGTAGCGCTGTCCACACCCTTTTGTCCCATTGTTAACCCTTCAATGCGCTATGGGAACCGGGAAGCGCCGTGGGTCAGTTTGACCATTAAAGAAAGGAATAGTGTTACTCTATAATCAGTAAAATACGTTTTGGACATTGAATAGCGCTGTTCTTGTTTATAATCCTTCTGTTGGGCGCAGTTGGCGACTTTTGATACAGTTTACTGAATGAAATGTTTGGATATCATTCGATATAAAAGCACGATTTGATTTTGCATACATTATTTCGAATTGAGATTGGTTTTTTTCCTCATACATATTATACCGTTCTGTTATTTCAGTTAACGTTCAATTAATATTTATTTCCCTTTATGTAACATGACATTGGTTGTTATTCATATTTTTGTTGACGAAATTACATATGTTTGCATACGTGTAATGCTCACCTTTAGTTCGAATATTCAGAGGGCAATTGAATTAAATAACAAAATACTTAGTCATCCACAGCGAATGAAACAATGTCACCATAACTCATGGCACAATAATCTATACCGATGGGATATACATGTCCTTCGATTCCTAAAATCCTTGAGCTAACCCTACACTGCGCGAGCAGAATGTCGGCTGTCCAGTCGACTCAAACACACGATTGACCAACGGCCAGGAACGCGGAATCGGCCCATTGTGTTAACCCTTTCATCTCTCGTATCAAAATAATAATAAATTAAGTATAAATAATGATCGTCGTGGCCCCTTCTTTTAAATCAGGTCTACCGGTCGAAGAGGAATGCGGTCCTATTAGGAAAATATTACAATACGGGACAAAACAACCCTTCCTTAATCGGACCATCTTTATAAAGTGACCGCTGTCCATTCGTATTGTACGAGTGCGGCGTTAGACCATAATCCGTGCGAATGGAGACTTAGAATTATATTTTTTGCATATGAATAATTATTATGTGGCATACATAAGCCGTTACATAAATGCCTTTGTATGATCTCAGTTGTGAATTAAAAATTATGCAACCCATATCCTTCTTAGCACGTATCATTCAAATATAATTCTTCATTGTTTGCATAATTAGGTATGTCGTGTAAATTCAGATTTCATCTAAATAAATAGAATATATTTTACGATGGCATCAGCAAACATAGAAACGTCAGCCTCGGTAGTTAGTGTAAAGCTTTGTTCATATCACGGTGGCTTTAATTTATTTTCTATACATTGAAAGGGTATTAAATCATTCCTAACATATAATTTATAACATATTGAGTTGAAACAATATCATGTTTTAATTTTAGTTTCCATGTCATTCTAATTGGGTTCTTGTGTTTTATGTCATTAAACTAAGTGTGTAATTTATTTTATTAATCCATTTTTTGATATTATAAATAATCATAGTTAATTTAAAAAGATTTGTCTTAAAACGTTACACATGTTAGACTGCTTCTCTTATCTCCGAGCCAATCAATCGCTCCTTGGTCCTATTGTCATTTATTTTATTTTTCATGGTAATTCTTAGTTTCGTTTTTATATAAGAAGCGCAGAGAACATACAAAATCCCATACATTGCGTCTATAAATAACTTGATGTAAATATTATATTAGTAACATAACGATATTTTATTCATTTTGTGAAATGTTTTGTGCGAAAAGCTACTTATATCAGATTTAACAATCAAACACGAGGCGTAAATTAAGATCTCGCTGAGAGGCGGATGAGGCGGTGTTAAATAATTAAATCATACATTGCAAAAGGTATACAAGCCGACAATGGGTTGCGTTTGCACACCCACGCGTGACATTCTAATTTCCAAGTGTCAGTCGCTCCGGAAACCAGGCGCTGATTCAAAAGAAGAGCGAGATGAAGCTACATTGAAAAGAGATGATCAACAGATTATCGTCTATTGTCAGCGACGTGACAATCGAGCAAGGTGCATAACCCATTTTTCTACAAAAACTAGCATTTTCGAAATGTGCGCTCGCAATATGCGCAAGCTGCGTGCATTATTTGGTTAGGACGTTGTTTTGATACACGGGCCTGACGGGCCGGTGCCGAATTGTAAGGGTTGCCTTTGTAGTGCCGACGGTTTTGGGTTAAATGCGTGCGTTTTTGCACAATGTGGGTTCTGTGTACATAGCGATTATGTTGCTAGCGAATTACCCGCGTAACCCAGATTTGAACAACTTTTAACTCAATTTATTCGTAGTGTGTAAGATCGACATGCGATAAACATTCGTGTTACGTATGAGACTAGTTTTGACATGGCTAGAGTATGTACCTAGTTCGATTGCTGACAGCGCTTACCGGCTCTATCATCTATGCAAGCTTTTGCTCTGAGTTCTGACATCATGCGTTAGATAGGCTTTGTGGGGAATATTAATAATAACTACTTCAATATGTAAGGTTTTATGTAAATCTCTACATAAATAAAAATGTTTTTGCTATCCACATTACGTACAGTTATGATTGAAAACTTATATGGATATTATCTAAATTCCGTGTACATTAAAAATATTTGAATTGCCACGTACGCAATATTATAACAATGTCCAGTGAATATAATTAAATGATTCAAAGGGTGATGAATGATGATGTAGCGTAAAACCCTAATATACTAAATATTTAGTAATTGTAAACTACGTAACACGATCTATTTATAGAGTTTAGTAAATAGTGGGCATTTTTGGATTAATACGCAATACATCAAGCTGTCACATCTTGGACAATGTAAATAATTAACCCTTCTGTGATTATACAATACTTTCACCCACACTTGTGTTGGGGTGAAAAGCGATTATGAAATTGCACATTTTGAGCCGAATGGACCATTGTGTGGACATCTGTGACTGCAGCGCGCAAGGGTTAGATATGTCAAATAATACCCTTCTAAATAAATACATTGAATAAACATTCTGAATTGCGTTTAATAATATTTTCAATCGCTTATATATTATCAAAGAAAAGTAATTTGTACCTAATATTACATCGAAGGAAAAGCCCGCAGTAACCAATAAATTTAGAAGGTAATTTCAGGCGCTATAACAGTTTTTCTTCACATAAATCTTTGCCATTAGAAAATTGTTTTTTCCAGACATCGAACAATGTATCGTAGGTAAGACGAAACTATTTTAATAAAGATGAACAGCTAAAGTTATATTATAATATCGCAGGGTTCGCGGCAGACGACGCGTAGACGTTATACACTGTCACGCAGGGCTGTGTGCGTAGGGGGTGGGGGGAGAGGGAGGGGGGGTGGTGTCTAGGGAGGCGGTCGTGACATTGGGTAGATCAGCTGAGGGTATCGATTGCTGCGAACTTCCTATTCGTTCTTTATGAATTTTTCATGCCCTGGCGGCTTGTTGTGACGCGCCGAGCTAATGTTCCAGATTTGGGTCACGTGCGTGGATCGAGCTAAGCATTTACGGGTATTTATAGGTTTGTAGGTTGTGCCGGTAATTAAAGCTGCGTTTTTACAGACGCGTGGCGGTTAGGCTGGATTGGGTTAGTATTTTGTGGAAAGAATTATTGCTTCTTTGATAAATAGGGTAATGGATTTGAGACCTATTATTTCTAGTCGATATCCATTAGGTATGACCCATTAGATATTGTATATATTTGTCACAAGAGGAAAAAGATATTAAGACACACCATCATTCAATTTAATGATAAGCATTACCAATATTTTTTCAATCAAAAGCCCATTAAACAAATAACATGGAAACAGTCGGATATCGTACATTTCTAGTGGAAAGTTAATAATAAATAGACAATGCGAGATCAGAATTGTCTGAGAGAGGAAATTACAAGGTTTATCTGATGTATAGACATTATATAGCTTCTATATAAAGGTATGTACTGAGGTAATTTCCTTTCTAGAGGGATCGAAATTGTTAGGAGAATATAACTTGAATGTACCTATATTGTTTTGGGTGCAAGGAATCGAAGGAAGTTTAAGGACACTTGGAGCAGGAATATAACGCTTTCAGTTTTGTCATTGAACATTGAAAGGAACAAATTTTCCGTATTAATTTTGTAATTTCTTTGTAAGACTGCGCAATATTCGGTAACTTGGAGTGAAGGTTTCGGCTCAATTTTATGTATTTTAAGATTTCTGACTTCTTATATTCTTCTTCTTATATTTAGAGTTTTATATAATTATATAATAAAGTATTTGAAGGTAAAATAAGGGACTGGCCTTGTATCTAATGCGTATTGAACGTTTACATTTATTTAGGTGTTTTTTCACTTGAAGGATGTTTGTTTAAGTGTATTAGTGTCGTAATGTTAGGAATGCCCTGTTTTCTGCTTTTATTAGCTTCAACTGTATGTTCTTATGTTTGTATGCAACCGACTTCTTTAGACTCGATTTGGACCCACTTATAGGGATAGATTTAATTGAAACTTTGTGCACTTGTCAAGGGTGCACTTGACAATACAATAATTTTATTAATGAAAGCGGTTTTTTTTAAAGATTTAGACTAAATTATTTTTAATATCTCAATGTCTACTAACCAGTATTTGGCGCAGTGTAAAGGTGATGCCTGGTGGTAGAGGCAGGCGCGAGGAGCCCGTGGAGGAGCGCCCTTCCCAGTGACCCTCTCGCTCCCAGAGGTAGACCAGTTGGCTCCCCATCCACTGTAAGAGAAATGGGATCATTATTATGAAATTCTGACTAAAAATATTAATTCAAAAAGGTCTGGATGTTTTTTGTGCAAACATTAAAGAGTGGCAGTGTTATTATTATTAAAAGAAGCTTTTTTTCTGGTATTAAAGAAGTCTGGGCTTGAAGCTAGTTACAGTGTATGAGGTTTGATAAAATATTAATATCAATACAATTTGTAATTCTTCAGTTTATTGACAGTGTCCTTGTTCATACCCATACTTCAATCTACGTGAGTTATGTTTTTTATTTATCAGTAGAAATCAATAGATTCCTTGATAAATAACCTAGTTATAGGTACTAAAAATTGGCTGTGGAAAAGTAAATTGACGAGTTTCATGTCAAATAAAGTACATACCTACGTGTTCTTGTTATAAATGGTAAGGAAATGAATAACTAAATAACTGGTAAAATAATGGTTTTAAACGAAGAGTGTAAGGTGGTGTTTAATGGAAACAATATCTATCATAATATCATTAAATTCATATAGCATATACCTTGGTAACTATTTGCACTTTATTGTAATCTATAAATAATGAAGTAGTTAGAAAATATATAAGTGTTTGACATCCGCATAGAGACATGTCTACTGAGATACAACTTTTGTCCGATAAGAAACAGTGACTCGTTTCGTAATAGATATGAATTTGCCAATATATTTGCAATTATTTCCAATTAAATTATTAGATAAGATATTACATTGAAACGTATTAGGTAAATAGTCGCTGAATTGTTGCATAATTGCTGTGATAAAGGCATTTTGTCCTTGCTTAATTATTTAATATTGACGTGATATTTTGAACATGCTATCCAAACGATTTGAAATATTTTTAAGTTTAAATTTTACATACATTTGTTAATCTAAAGAAATTAAATGGAAAATTTCTTCAATTTTCCAAAAGGAAAATTAACATATAAAAAACTAAATGTAATAACGTGAATACTAACGTTTTAACTAATGTAGAGTCTATTTTGTTGTTTTGTTTCATTTTAATGTTATGACTTTTTGACCTACAGCATTTAGTAGCGCTTGTTATTTAAGAATATTATATTTAAAATTTCTGTTATTTTATAACTTTATTTCTGAAAAAATATTAACTATACTTAAACCACGGAGAGTCTAGACAGTTTGATCTAAATATTCATTGGATAAAAATTAAATAGGAGATGAAATGGCTATAAATTATAATAAATCTATTCATAAAATCGTATGTCTATTGACTATAGCCTAGAATTAAGTCTCCAAGTTGGTTTTATCTTTTTATAAAGTGCACGTATAAGTACTTAATCTAATATTATGTATAAAATTTTAGAAACATTTAAGAGGAAATGAAGCTAAGAGATTTCATAATGTTTGACGTAATTAATGTGTAAAAGCAAACTTGTAAAATAGGGGGGCAGACAGACATATACTTTCCCGTGTACAAGGAAAACCGGGACCCGACAGTACATAATGTACAAATTCGCAAAGGTTATACCAAGGACGTATTACAATTCGGAGATTAGATCGATAATATATAATGTATCGCCAGAAGCAGACGTTTCCGTGCGCCGACCTTGACGGGGGGACCACCCACCTGTGGCTGGGCTTCTGCGCATGTGCAGACTATCCCTTTCTATGGTCGAAGCGTCTAGACAGAAAGGGAACGTGCATATTGCACGCCACGGCGGTAGTGCCGTGTGGACGCGGCTTTATGGTTTCGTCGGGAGTTGCCATAAGAAAAAGAATTTTATGGTAATTCGGCGGTTTTAA
>CAJQZM010041756.1:221-50527 GCA_907164665.1 Colias nastes | reverse complement strand
ATATGAAAAGCACCTTTGGTAACATAATGCTCTATAAGGAAAACTTGCTTGAAAAATTATCTATTATTTGTACAAGATTCTTTGTTATACCACGTTTATATTTATAATGTATGTATAGCTTGTGTAAGGATGGTTACTATAGAGAATATCTAAATATAACTTTTTAGGCTCGTGCAAGAAATTCTTAGGAATTATTAATACCTTTAGCAAGGATTATTTGAAGGAAAATCGGATGGAAAATGTATAGATTGTATCCTATTCCAGATAAGTAAAATTTATTTCATAATAGTTTGGCCATTTCGGCTTGATACAAAAAACACTAAGTATTTATAATAGTAGTCTGACTGTTAGACTAACATGATCTAAGCAACAAAACTACTCATAGGTACCATTTTGGTAGATCATTCTCATCTCGAAGAAAATACATAATAAAAATTCAAAGGCGGTTTTAAGAAAATGGCAATAATAGTGCAATGACCTACGATTGCATCGTCTTCAGCTCTGAATTATTCAACCCTCCCTCCCTCTCCCTTCCGGCACTCCTATCAGATTACTGACGATTATAGTATAGTATAGTATAGTAGTATAGTAGTCTTCAAGTGTTGGTAGTGTGTTTTAAAAGTAACACTTTTTTATATGATTTATTAATTTTTGGTTCAATCGTGATCAAACAATAATAATTATTTTTGTAATTATTATTGTATTGTATTAGTGATAGATGTCGCGTCATTATTTCAAATTTGATTTTTTACATAAAAATATATTATCTATGACAGTTGATATAATAATTCCGAGATATTTATAATCTGTTTCCAATACTAAAGTTATATCATACGTCTCATCGGATACGGAACGCTTATTATCATTTTTATAAGGATTTTGCTTTGCTTAATCTGAAATATAATATTATATTGAAGTAATATTAAACATGAGGAAGATCGTGTAAGAAGATGTTTGTTGCCCTTTCTCACATACACAAATAAAGTATATGTCATATTATATTGATAAAATATAAAGTTACTCTACATCTACAGTAATAAATTATATGTAGGAACTTTTATTTAAACCTTTAACTTATAGTATTTAAAGTTTGAATACAATTTCGTATGTAATACTGACGCGGACGTGCAAAACTATCATAATTATCAAGGTTTACAAAACCGCGGTCATCAAACGTGAAATAGAGTTCAGTAACAAATCTAATTTCGCATTAACTCCCAACCTGGATAAAGCCAGGCAAATCAACGTTTCATTATAAACGAGTAAACTAACGCTAATTGAGTATATAATTCGCCAGAAACTAGTTTCGGGACCAGACGAAACCTAAGCTCATTTAACTCAGACTTTAATATCAAATTTTGTGCAACGTCATGCATACCGGTTGGAACCGGTTAAATCCGCCCCGTACCGCCCAAAACCGCTCTTACTTTCCAGCTAAATATTGCATAAGTCCCCCCCTCGGGTGAATGCACGGGGGTGGATAGTTACTATTATTTCAGATATTGTTGGTTTAAGAGTGCAACGTACGCTTTACTGTGAGTTGGCGGAGCTCTCTTTGTGGCGCGTCTGTATTTTTTTATGGAAATTGTTAATCTTTGTTCCTTTTGCAGACGGGTGCGGGTTTTTGACGTCTTGTCTTTACGCTGGCAAATCGACGTGCTCAAACCGTATCGGATATTGCAACGCGTGATGCGTTTGGTTTCTAAATTCTTACGCGTGTATCTGTCACGCGGACAAACTGACTGATGAACTGTAGAGCTATCCTTATATTGATTAATAAAAGATATAAAGGTTGTCAACACCCGGTTATTGGGCTGAGGCGATTATAAGAACATCCGCTTCCTTAAATAAAAATGGATTAAATTGTTTAAAAACGAGAACTGTCATCGTTCAGAGAATGTATTTTTAAAATAATGAAGTGCAAAATAAGTCGGATTTAGTCTGTCTGCAGCCAAACAAGAGCGTTTATCAGTTGTGACTAATCGTTTGACGTATTTTGTGTCTGTGGACAAAATATTAGCCATGATTTGCTTGTTTTATCGTGCTTGCAAAAACCAGCAGACATATTATTAACCGTTTTTTAGTAAATCATCCTATTTTAACTAAATTTCACACATGATTAGTTTTAGTACGGTAAGGTAAGGTACACAGATAGAATATAACTTGAATTTCTACAGATACAATTTTATAATCGTTATAAAAAGCAAAAATCGACAAAATTATCACTTGGAAATGTTCGCTGTTAAAAGAAAAATAATATTAAGTAAATATAAACACTTCAGCATAAAAAAAATTATATTATATAACTTTTACGTACAACATCCCATAATCCCATAAATAATAAGATAATGTTTATTTATATTCTATTCATAACCCAAAGACGTACTTGGTGCGGGTTTTCCTTAAGCTTTTGTGTTTTGTGGTTTTAACTCTATGATATTATTTAATTACCTACGTACCTACTTTTTATCTGTGACCCTAAAATAATTCAAGATGATTTATAATGAATCCTCTTTCGTATTATGAATAAAATTATCGCGGTGTGTCCCTTAGACACATAAAACTGAAGGAATAGAATAAAATCGATCGCTCTGGCGGGTCACGAGTGGCTGAATTGGTCAGGCATCCGCCCCAGTTTGGCGCGAAAGGATGCGGGTTCGAGTCCCGCCTCGTGATCGAATTTTTTCTATTCTTTATAAATTTATATAAAATTATCATATTTATGTAATTAAAAGAAAGGTTTCGTTTCATATTTTACACAATTGCTTTTATAAGTTTTATCGATTTAACAATATGTAAGTGAGATTTTTGTGTTTATATTTCTGAATGTAAAGACAATGATAGTGTTAGTTTTAGTACGGCTCATTATTGAACCATATTTTCGACGTAAATCATGACGCAAATCGGATTATTTCTTTGGTTTACTTCCTCATTTATAAACAAATAGCTACTCGATTTTAATTGATATTAAGATATACGTTTTATTTGTACATATATACATAGCCTTAAAATATATATTTTTATACTTATCTTATATATAAAATTCTCGTGTCACAATGTTAGTCTGCATACTCCTCCGAAACGGGTGGACCGATTCTCATGAAATTTTCTGTGCATATCGGGTAAGTCTGAGAATCGGCCAACATCTATTTTTCATATGTACCACGGGCGAAGCCGGGGCGGGCCGCTAGTTTAAATATAAATTTGTATTGAATCCGTGCACGTGTTTTGAGCTACCTAGTAGGTATTATTATTTTTACTCGTTTTATGTGTGTTTGATGATAAAAAGTAGGCAATTTTATATGAGAGAACTACATAATATGTAAAATTCCTACCGGTTTACCTGTTTTGACGCGATGTGAAGTTCGGATTGATAAAATTATATTTTTGAGATATATACGAAATCTCATCCGTCCAATTTATATTTGACGAGTGAATATAACATTAAATAAAATCTTGTATACTTTTGAATGATCGTCAGAATCATTAAAGGAATTAGCGTGCAAAGGAAATCGTAGTCGGCAGTGGAACACAAGCGAAATTCGTCTTTATTACCGCAAGATAAGATTGATTTGCAATAATCCGTTTCGGGAAATCTTGCGAGATTCTTGACGTCAGTCGAACATCCGGGAAGTCTTAGCTATTTCAAACCGCGAGTGACCAAACTGTAGACCCCTCTTTACGCACATTTAATATGTATATAGAGATCATAATATACTGGTTATTGGGCAATTATAACAAGTCAATATCCAAGCTAGAGACCTCTGATTTAATACAAAATGGTAGGACCGAGAGTTCTTATTAAATTGGTGATGAAACAATTATATAGGTATTCATATCAAATATGTAAGACAATACGATATATCGCATATAATTATAACGATTTATTGCTGTTATTGTCGATACTTAGTTTCCTATAGATTGAATATTAATAAAGAAGAAGCGAAGTTTATATAGTACTAAATAAAACACGCGGTAAAATGTTGACTTAAATAAGTCAATAAAAATGTATGCGTTATTTTAAAATTTTAATATTCAGGATAAATTGAGACGAATACCATCATACAGTCTGAGACAATCGTCAAATGTTTACATTGAAACGTCGAGTTTTATTTTAAAAAGCTAATTTGTGGAAATACGCCGGAATTTTTCCCGCTCAAAATAATCGCAATGACTCGTATAACCTTTCCAGACAAAAAAGAAATAAATAATAAATAATATGGCAACATTTGCTTTAATTATTCAGAGGTTACATTTAGGAAATGGTTATTTCTGTTGGCCAATAGAAATAAAGATACGTTTTCTTAATTATTTATAAAGAAAACATACTTCGTTTAATATGATAATATGAGAATATTTTAACTCTTGATTTGAACGCTATATTTTATTTTATCTGTATAAATGTGCATCAAAGATGGCGTCGGAAAAGCGCGGGCACTTTCCCCGCGCGGGAAACGAAAGAAAGTGGCAGCGGCGCGCCGCGAAATGGAAACTGTTGCGATTACGTTGATAACACGTTAATCTTGCACACTTTAATAACCGACTGCACGCTGCACTCGCTACGAATTATGTTAGATATTCAATAGATTTCCGCTGGATCACAACACTCCAAGTTTGCGTGACTTCAAACTCTCTATTGACAGCTCACGTCAAATATTCACAGATAATCAAAAACCCCATGACGTATGCAGTATGCATGTAGGTTTAAAAAACAAATTGTATCGAATTTAAATGTGCCGCAGCACTCGTTTATGCAAAACTGTTATGGAGTGTTACGCAAGGCTGAGTCATCCGTGGAAAGGCCGCTGTCAAAAGTTTGTTTGTTCGTTCATTTCGCGTGTACACACGAAGCGCGTATCAAAACGATTACAAAATACCATTGCATCTATTTGGAGAATTGTTCGAGTACTGTTACTTCATGCCAATTTATTTTTATAGTGTGTAAAAATGTATAGCGGCGTCACGTCGAAAAGAGGTTATACCTTTCAAGTGTCAAGATGTTTTCGCGCGCTTTTATAATCTGTGGATCGGGAAAGAGATGAATATTTGCATTTATATTAGAACTATGTGTTCCAATTTCAAAATTCAGTCAGGTGAGATGTTTTGGAACGTGGAAGCGCATTGAAATAGATCCGTTACCGGGCTATCGCGCGCTAACTGGGTCAGCGAGCGAAGGGCGATGCGTCTCGCTTACCGCGCCGCGTCCGGGTAAACAATGCTGTATATTTTATACTTTTCCCTTTCAATTGAAGTTGTACGTCTAACGTTGCATGTAGAGTACAGGCTTAACGTATTAGTACTATTCGATTGTGCATACAATGTTTGTGTATCTTTTTTCCATTGGTAAATCTTGTAGAAGTAACAAGAAATAGGTAGATACGTTATTTTATATTTTTTACCGCCAGGGAAATACGTAGCTATTCGATTTTTTGTGTGACTGTTTCCTTGTTGTCTTTCATTAGTGTTCATCCTCATATTTTGCAATCAATGAAACATTAGTCATTCTAAAAGTTATATTTTGTAGGTAGCGGCTTGTTTTTCAACCTTGATGCAATAGTGTACGTGCAGCCTCGGTTAGGCGCTAATGCTAGCCATGGTCGAACCTTCATGTATTTACGCCTATTTTTTACTGTCCAATTTAACCGGCCAGTCAGTTTGTCTGTGTCGTAAAAAATGGGTCACGACGGTGTTACGCGCCAAAACAACTGTCAAGATGACATAAAGTCCAAAAGGTTTTCAAAATTATGAAAGATAGTTAAAATAGTTACATGCGTTTGAAATTGGAACGTCTGATAATTTTACGAAACATTATCATAGATGTTTTCGACAAGTGCTTAATTGTACACAACCAAATCTTTGTTTATCAATTGTATTGCATTAGCTTGATAAGCTACCAAGAGATACGCTATCACGATTACGCACTATACTCGTAGGAAACGAGAAATAAGGACAAGGATATAGTCGCCTTAGATATATTTGTTTGTTGTTAAATTCTATACACGTGTAATCGTTGCAACACACGTTAACGATTCCAATCCGTGCCCTAATTAACGATTATCTTTATTTACTTATTTACAATAATTCGGAAGTAATCTTAGCGTAACGTGTTACGTTGTAAAAATTGTTACGAGTGTTACGTTAAAAACAAAAAACCGGAAAATCGTAAACGTCAGTGAGATCGTATTGGCGGGCTGTCACGCCGCGGCCGCCATGTTGCACTTTGAAAGTGAGATTTCGCGCGAACGGTGCATCGGTCCCCTTGACCCGGTTCCCCCTCCCCTCGCGAGCACAGAGCAACCATCCCACGTCGTGTGGAAATTTTCAGTATTCTATAACAAATAGTTGCGATATCTATTTTTAGTGTAACCTACTTTGTTGCTATGCCTGTTATCCCCCAATTAATCACTTTGTCGAATAACGAAAAAACATTATACTGCTGTACATAATCTTTGATTGTGTGCTGTATTTTGTAACAGGAAAATATTGATGACACTTGTACAAACATTTGATTTCTTAGAAATTTATAGAAGACGTTTAGACTAACAAAGTGTTAACTGGGAACTTCATTCACAATAGAAATATGTATAGCACGTATAGATTTCCTCTTTGTAGATTTGAAATTTGCAAACACGGTCTTAGCGGCATAATTCAAGGGAGTAAATTTTTTAAATATGGCAACCCACGTAAATGAAACCTCAGTTTAACGTATCGTTTCTTGTTAGTGTTACCTAATTGAGGTCACGGAGGACAAGCGAGACACAAAACGGAATGTAAAAGCGGAAGTTAGTCAACGAGTAGGCGGCTTCGAACAAAACGCCTCTGTCGAAAATCGGTTTTTATGTAACTTATCGGTTAATAACTTTTGCACAATTTACGAAAACATGTAAAAAATAATCAGTTTTATGAGGTACAATGAAAACATGTTTTTGTAGAGATGTTCTTATTATTTTTGTAGATATTTATTAAAGATAACCTCTTTAATTCTGAGCAATCAAAGGATTTTCCCAGAATCTTCATATTATAATGCTACTTCTACGAAATTTAATGTCACAAACATTTTTAGCCTTACAGAGGGTTGACATTACCGGTAGCAAAATCGATTTTTAAGGACACAGCTATACTAGACTTCTATCGTTAATAGAGAACAATTTTAATACATTCCTACCAGATTATAGGTACTCTTATTTAGGCGGACCTGTTTATTACATAAAAAATAAGTTGTTGCAGCGTTTACAAAACATATGACCTCATTTGCGGTAATGACTATTAAAATGGTTGTGGTGAATGAATATTATTTTAAGCTTTTTGTGTTTTCCTCTCTGCGCGCGTCAATTATTGCGTAACGTAACGATTAAGCTAACGTAGAACAATGCAACTTCGTTGTATTGATAAAGGTATTTTTAATCTGTCGTTAGTGATGTCAAATGTGACATAAGTTTTGGCGGGAATTTTTTCATTTTTAGGGTTCCGTAGCCAAAATGGCAAAAACGGAACCCTTATAGTTTCGTCATGTCCGTCTGTCCGTCTGTCCGTCTGTCCGTCTGTCACAGCCGATTTACTCGGAAACTATAAGTACTACAGTGATGAAATTTGATGGGAATATGTGTTGTATGAACCGCTACAAAAATATGACACTAAATAGTAAAAAAAAGAATTGGGGGTGGGGCCCCCCATACATGTAACTGAGGGATGAAATTTTTTTTTTCGATGTACATACCCGTGTGGGGTATCAATGGAAAGGTCTTTTAAAATGATATAAAGTTTTCTAAAAAACATTTTTCTTAAAGTGAACGGTTTTTGAGATATCAGCTCTCAAAGTCGTAAAAAGTATGTCCCCCCCCCCTCTATTTTTATAACTACGGGGTATAAAATTCTAAAAAAAATAGAGGTGATGCATGCTAATTAACTCTTTCAACGATTTTTGGTTTGATCAAAGTATCTCTTATAGTTTTTGAGATAGGTTGATTTAACTGTAATTTATTATATTTGCTGCTACGGAACCCTTTGTGCGCGAGCCCGACTCGCACTTGGCCGGTTTTTTTTCGTGCTACTGGCAACTTCTAGAAAATTTGATACTTATGTTAAAATTGTTTGCTAATTTATGTTCCTAAAATTATTAAATGAGCTTTTGCTATTTTTTAATTTTTAATAAACATATTTTGTTGTGTCTTGTGTTCTATATGAGTTAAAGTTAAGCGTTTTCTTTCTTTCTTCTCCTATTTTTCTCTTAAAGATTGTAATTATGTTTTGAATTACACAGATTCATCCTAGTGATAAGATGCAGTCATCTTTACAGCAATGCGACAACACAGGAAGTATTGACAATGTTTGTTTGTTTGTTTTGCTGCGCGTGCGCAGGCACGCCGGTATTCGTATCCGGTAAATATGTGTGTGTATTTAGAAATATTTCTTTTTACTATATCTGTAACTTTGGAGACTGTGTGCAGTTTATAGTATAGAATATTGAAGTATAGAGCAGATTCAATTTTGAAACATGTTGCCAACATAAAAAAAAAAGACGTGTGGCACTCGGGGACTGCCGCGGTAAAGCTATTGCATAGCATGCCTTCAAGCCACACCTCCGAGCCCGTCGGAGTGGGGAGCGTGAGGTTTTTTCGTTACGGAATTTCTCGATTCGGTCCCCGCGCTCAAGGCCCGCGATAGAAGCTATGCAATAGCTTAAAAAGTTTGTATTTTAAGATTTTAGGTAATCACGCCACTCTAGTAAGTTTTTAAAGATTTAGTAGTAAAATCTTTGTGTTAATTATGTACAAAATGATCCATCACAGGTGTAGTGTAGGCTGCGTGGATCGTACCGGATATTGCGTTATGTACCGGAAATTGACGCTGGCCGAGTTTCTTTACCCAATGCTTAGTCTTATGTGTGTAAGATTTATAAACATCTTAATTTATAATTAGAATTAATATTTAATCCTAAACTATATTATTCTCTGTTAAATACTGTGTATAAATAAGTTGTGTGAAAAGCTTCTTTAAGATTTATAATGTAATAATAATTTGCTAAATTAATACGAATTTTAATAAAAGTCAAACCATTAACAATAGGCTGTCTATTGTGTTCTCTATATGACACGGACTGTGACGTCATATCCGCACTTCCGGTAACACTTATTTGAATTAAGAATGAATAAAATCAAACATATTTAATTAATTATTGATGAGAATATTTGATACAAAATGATTACTAATTTACTACTTTACCTATAAAACGAACATGTTTATGTAATATTCATTATATTTCTGGACTAGAATTTTCAGTTAAATGTACAAAGAGCTTTTAGCGATAACTCCTAATTAAATTAGTCCTAAATGTCTCTTATTCTAAACTCTAGATTCAGACTATTTGGAATCCAATTATATTATCTTTGTATAAACGGTGTTTCTAGACAAAATTTCATGAAAATGTCCAAAAATTACTCATTAATTGATAAATTATATTTGGATGCATAAAAAATTGTAGTTAGAACTCATTTTTTCAATGAAATGATTGTTATAACTGTTGCGTTTTTATTTCACTGTTACAGTTTACATACATCAAGTTTATTAACACGTTCACTGCGGCATGTCCAGTATCGGGCCATCAGCGACTACACCACAGTGCGGCGCCCAAAATCGCAGTTTTCACCGTGGTGCGGCGAGGTTTTTTATATGTTAATCAATGACTAGAAAAGAGACAAATATATTTTTGTGATCACAGTTTGAAGTAGGACTCAATTTCGTTTAAAAATCGTATGGCAAAATATTGGACACAACGCATAGAAAAGAAACCGTTTCTTTTGTGTGCGGCATGTCAAATATTTTGCCATGGCCTCATACCGCACTGTACTGCGAGCGCGCCGCGTGTCAATCTCGCATAGTGATGCACCAGGACCGCACGCGTCGTTATCAAATTTTTAAATGACAATGATACCTTAGAGGCTTTAGTTTTTTTACTTTCTATTATTTCGTAGCATAAATGCAAAAATGTGAAACCAGTTGTGAAAATAATATAAAACATTAAAACAAAAGTTACTGAACAAATTAAAACAAAAGTTACTGAACAATTTCCTGATAGTACTCTATCAAGTACCTTGTTTTATATGTGTTTTTTTTTGTATCGACGATCTCGTTATCTGTTAACAAACAGACTGAAATATACAAAATTGATTTATATCGATATCGATGTTTTATTTTACAGTGTTTCCCATCGCTATTACTGTAAACATGCCGTATCAACGCAGTGCGGGATGGCAAATAATTTTTCACAAAATCAGGGGTTTACATTTTCCCTCATATCTTTTAAACTATTGGGTCAAACTAAAAGCTATTTATGCGGTATATACTAGACTATATATACTATTATCTGAAAAAAAAATTTGAAATATCTTGAAATTTCATGAAATTATTAACCTTCAAAGTCAGAAGGTGCGATGTGATAAAAATGGCTCATGACGCACAGTGGTGAACTTGCCGATGTGAAGTATGGAAGACATGCCGCAACAACGGTAAGTTTGGCATTTTAGGTGCCGCAGTGAACGTGTTAATGTGTGTATTCACTCTATTGATTACATTCAAAGAGTAATAAGAATACCATTATTTCTATGTCACACTGTTGAAAACAAGTCAGCAGTTAGCCGTATAAAATTCACTATTCATACATAAATGAACGTATTTTCTTTCTTCTTTATAAAACCCGGATAGGTTACAAGTCCTAAGACCTAACGTATCTTTCGCAAGTAAAAGTTTTTTATCAATAAATAATGGCGGACATTCAAGGTTATTTTTTCCGTCCCAAAAGCAGGGCTTAACATTATTTTGAGCTCATTCTATATTCTGCGTCTGCTGGGGTCAGACGTAGGTCGCTCCGTGCCGACCTTTGAGACTTAAGGAATCCCGCTTTATTTATTATTAATATAAATTACGTTTGAAAGGCCGATCTAGGCTAGATAACGTATACTTCCAACAAAAGCCCCATTTCAAGACACAATTATTTACCGGAATTCATCGATCACCAAGACTTCTAAGTAGCCAAAAAGTTTCTCAATTTATCCCCAAAATTTCATGTTGATTTCGCCGTCTCCATTGTGAAGTATGATGTGTGCACTGAATAAATGATAAAGCTACCTTAAGTACCGCATTTCTACCAATTTATATAGAGATGAGGCGTTTATTATTAAAAGGATACCTAAGAATAACAGAATATTCTCCGTTCAATCTAAAACAATAGTAATACAAAACTACGGAATCTTGGAAATAATTATTTTAACTATAAATAAACCTAAAAAATTCCGATCCAAAAACTTGTATCAAAATTTCTCTAACACACTATTGATTCTAATGATCAAAGATTCCAGGAACTACCTCAACTAAGAATCCGAGTCAACTTAAACGCCGTTAAAATTTGCACAAAAGACAATACGCCTATAGCAGTGTGACAATATAAAAACAATTGTAAACAATGTGTTTGCGAATCGCTAAAACATCTGCAAAGCTCCGTTGTCGCAAAAAATGTTAACAGTTACCCATATTTTATGGGCAGGTAGGTTTTTTCGAATTGGGTTAACTTTTTTAAGGTGCGAGGGTGCACGGAAGCGGTTTACCGTAAGGTTTTTTGTTCGTATCGTATTCAAGAGTTTTTGAGCTAAGTGTAATTCGATGCATTTCAAGTGTACCGGAATTTGGAGTACATTTAAATGTGAAATAACTGTTTGCAGCCGATGATGGTGCTTGCACAAGGAAAGTTGGTTGAGTGACTAAGTCCTCCCGCTATATCGCGGGAATATCCCTCGCGGAATCGAAATGGGTTACTGGTTTGATAAATATAGCTTGATTTGGTTTACGTAAACGAGTGTTTGTAATGCTGAACATGATTTATAATATAAAAACTTTACATATAATTTTTTCCCCAGACTTGTACAAAGGCAGAAAATGCCATTCTTTTCCGCATCAAGGCAGAAAAAATCTTAACCTAAGACGTTTAACCGTTCCAAAGTCTTCGATTTCGTCCACATCCGTCGTATTGGGACATTGTAGTTTTGTAACAGATGAAGCAAGTTATCTAATTAGTATGATTGTACGAGTGACGGTGTGTTGCGACACACGAACCTTCGCACGGCGCACAAGGCTGATTCGCGAAGTTTTGGCTGATACAGAGGTCGTAAGTTTTGAATCTAAATCACAACTATTTTAATGAATTGGAAGTATGGGTAGGTATCTAGTTTTTTTATAACTGGTATGAAAAGTCTCTGTTAGCGAGGCAAGAACTTCGATAGGTAAGTACTTCTTTTAAAGTAACTTGACGGATCAGAAATCATATTTATTTTCTAACTAGTGAAAAGTTTATTCAAGTTGAATAAGAGCAGTCAGGGCAGGATGCTAGTGTTAGTAAAACGTATCTATAATATTATTAAAAGAAAAGGATTATTTTGTAGTTGACAATACACGTGGATTACAGTTGGTCTTATTTCTTGTAAATATTATACAACTTGGAAATGTTAAGTAAAATAATATTAATTCGTTGTAAGTATTTCATGTTTTGCGTGTATTATTTCAGGAATTAGGGTCCAAAACGCTGTATTCCTTATGTTATTGAACTCTGAGCTTTGAAATACAAATATGTACTTGTATTTTTTCAGTTAAATGAAAATTTCTATACATTATCTGGAATTATTAATATCATAGGTACTGATAGTCTTATTGTGTGTTTGTATCCAGCATTAACTTGTACTTAGATGTGACTTAGATTAAGTACGTACTTATTACTTAGCACAGAGGTGTCGAATAGTTAATACCCGTGCTATCAAGTTTCTAATCACTGAGATCTTACAAATAAACAATAGTTTTTTTTGATTTTCCTATTGTTAGTTGAGGAAGCAGTAAAACGCGTAGATTACCAATTGATGTTTATACGTTCAGACTAAAAACGGATGCCCTTACGTCATTTGTCAAAAATCCAACTCGCCATCTCTTTCGCACGTGCTCGAAATACAGCTGTGCGAGCGGGACGGAGAGCCCCAGGAAACTATTCAAAAAAAGGACAACCCTTCCGCACCCTTCTCGTAAAATGAAACCAGAATAGCCTAACTTTATAATGAGGTAGATAAAAATGAGCTTTATTAAAGTCGAATAAAGTTTATTTGAGTTTGATACAGGCATTAGTATAATTTAAGTTTTTGTCGCGTTTCTCTGAACAGGTAATAGCTTGTTTTTGATCGGATTAACTAATGATGTCGCCTGGTTTTGTCCCAATTTTAAATGTGTTAAGTGCTTAGTTTTTTACTTCGATAATTGGTTTTATCTTGATGTTGACACGTTATCATTTATAATAAGTTTTTGTCAACACAATTTAAGAGTTAATTAGTCAAGTGGGAATATAATAAGAAATCTATTTTTATTAATAAATCGATCATTGATCAATCAATATATTTGTTATTAAATTACTTATTTTTGTATAAAACTTCTTTCAACATTAAAAAAAAAGCTTGCAAAAAGCACATCACATAATACCTACTCATAAATTATTTAATAACAAAGAAACGTTTTCACCACAGATTAAAAATGTCCAAACAAACAGACAAGTGTGAATCATCTCGGACCGTGGTTTTGCTTATTCTATAATTTATTCAAATATTTCTTAGAACATCGACCCAACATCCTCTGTTATATTTAGCTAAAAGCTATAATAATATGCTTTTGTCATCATTAATGTTAAATAAATAATCTTTTGTTTCGATTTTAATTTTTCAGCCGTCTTGATTTTTTTTAATAATATGACAGGTGTCAACTTTATATTTTTTAATCATCGATAGATACAAAAAAGTTGTAATTCCGAAATTAATTTTTTTTTATATAATTGATAGTTTTTATGCGATTTATAATCGACGGGATCTATCACTGAAAAGAAAACATTCTTTTTGTTTTTTCTTTGTTATCATAATTTCTCGAACCCGCTGTCTTTGACGCATATACCACTGCACAGATATTAAAATGCAGTATCAAATCACACGGCTTTGTTTACACATCCGTTTGTTCATCACGTTTCCGAATATTAATCACAATAGCTTAACAAAAACTTCGAACGGATATCGTTTACGGGATTTAATAAATACGGTTTTTGTTTTAATAGTTACGCCGTGTATGGAAATTGCTTTTTAATTCGGTAAACATTTATTTAAATTAAAAACTAGAATATTTATTAAAAATGTTTGCTTTTATAAGAACTTTTTCCGCAGCTCTACCAGAGCAAAAATTAGCCTACTTCATATGTTAAGCATAACATCTTTTAAAAGCGCTTTTCATTTGACGTTTCGATAGAAAAAAGCTGGCAATCTGACGGAAAGCTAAAGCCTTGTAGTTGCTCTGTTACATATTTTTACAATTCGCGATATATTATAGACTAGCTGTGCTCCGCGGTTTCACCCGCGTGGCTCCGCTCCTGTTGGTCTTACCGTGATGATATAGCCTTCCTCGGTGAATGGGCTATATCTAACACCGAAAGAATTTTTCAAATCGGACCAGTAGTTCCTGAGATTAGCGCGTTCAAACAAACAAACAAACAAACTCTTCAGCTTTATAATATTAGTATAGATATAATATCAAATGAACTATGGCTACTTTTGTCATCAAAACTAATCTTAAAAGTAGTATAAATCAGTACTGGTGAGTAGCGTGCATATTTATCGATATCTTTGACCTCATAGTTTTAAAACGTAGCAAAATACTTGCTGACTCAGCTTCTGGGTAGCGGGTTCGATGCCCGGTGCACTTCAGAGTACCGATTGATATTAAATGTTTTGTTTTGTATTGTGTTACTGTCATTTTTGCTTAATCGACAGCCGCCATATTGGAATATGGAGTCTGCAATTATTATCTGTGATATTTAATTTTGTTGAACGTTTGCGAATGGGTTATTAATTTTATAAGGTAAGTAAAAATATCGTACAGTACTCCAAAAGTGATAATGCGCATAGAAATCTTCGTCACAGTTCGGTACCTGTCATATTCCCGGAGCGTCGGAAGACGATATGTATATTGTATATAGAGTGGTTAAATGCATTTTCTTCATGCATAATTTAGTGAAATTTGTTTAGTCAAATGAAATACATTTTGGAAATACGACAATTAGCGAAGATTTGCATGCGCATTATTAATTTTGGAGTACTGTATTTTTGTTAATCGCAAAAATATGTCAAAGATTTGGTGTGGTTTGTGATATGATAAAAATATGTAGTTTACAATATTTTTTTTAGCTTTGCTATCAAAACCGGGAGCAATATAGCCTATTGACAATTGACTTTTGATACAAATGATTATGTTGAAATTTCTCCAAGAAATAGTTCACACGGAACATGGGATGCGCCTGCGCAGGTGAGAGCTCTCTACTTTACCTGACTGCGGAAGTGAAAGGGTCAGGTGATATTGATTTCATATTGATTTATGAATATTTTACTATTATAGATGGATTCTGGGTTATAAACTATCTGTTCGCTGAATTTCATCGAAATCTGTTGAGTCGTTTTCGGTATATTGAAGTACAAACGTAAACATACTGTAAACTACATTGTCACTATAAATGAGTGGTAGGTATATATATGACTGGAAAGTGGGAAATCCCTGATTTATGGTAAAATACTGCAGCAAAAGTTACCTACTTGTCTTTCAGCTTACTAGTGTTATTCACTGTTTTATTCATATATTATAACTTCATTCCTGTATGACATGTCAATTTTATTTTTTTAAATTTGCTCCTTATTTTTGTTCTGGTCGCCTGGAAGAGACCATTATAAGGCGATAAAATCTCCTCAAACTTGTTCTATTATTTATACCTTAGTTTTAAAGTTAATTTACATTTTATTTTGATAAAAGCATTATTTAATAAATTCTTCAAATAGGAGCAAAGGCTCGCTGGCCAGTCACTATGTTTTCCGTAAAATGTCATCGACCCCAATATGTTACACATACACGCTTAGTCGGCGGATATGGCAACATTATTGCAAGCCAATTATATATGTATTGCATTCAATATCATATTATATAGCTTGCACCCGAGTTTACCTGTAAAAATCCGAAAAATAGTAAAGTTACGTCAAAGTTTGAAAGGATGGATATAAGGAACTGTTTCATTTAAAAATAAGTGATCCTATGTATGAAATAAGTATAGGAAGAGCTTATAGTCTGGAATACAAAGGCATCTTTTAGCACAGTTGATTTGTGAGTGAAACCGAGGGCTCTACCTCGTATAAATATAATGCTTCTGCAATCTTAAGTACATATTGATGTTATTACAATTACATTTATAAAACAAAAAATTATAATTTGGACATACAAATTAAATACATATCATTTTATACTTAACTTAAAATAACTTTTGCATAATTAGAATTAAGTGCTTGTGTGACATGTAATTGCATCAATACCGATATATCCGTTTACATAACATTAAATGAATAAAAGCTTTACCAGCAGAATCGTTTATAATTCCCAAATATGTACTTACATAATTATTAATAATATAATTACCGATTAAAGGTAATAATTGCATTTTTGAATGTACAATTTGATAAGCGATTAATGAGTTGTAAAATTTGTTCATTTACAAAAAATAGTATTGAAAAAGTCGAAAAAATATATTGTTTCCACTTCTTTTAGTTATATTTTAATTGGTTAGTTACTAAGTTCTAGTTAAAGATTATTGATGCCTTAGATATAATAATAGGAGACCGCCTTATTGCTGTAGCAATCTCTACCAGAAAAGCGAGTTATTTGTACTCTTAGCTTTCAAATGTTTTAATGAATTTTATCAAATTGGATTTTTAGAAGCTCTAAGTTCTTTAATATAAATTTTAACAAGTAATTTCCTAATCAAATTTGCTTATAAATTTTTAAGAATTTTATGAAATATGAGTGAATAAATTAGAATAAAAAGAATTTCAACGAGCTTAAAGTTTCTTTAAAATTTAATAAACATTACTTAATAACTACTTGTCATACATAAATAAAAGAGTAACAATTTAATGATAACTTATACGTTTAAAACAATCAATCATTAATGTAAATTTATGTACCTATTGATAAAGGGAAAATTATTGCAAATTGATAAGGTTTGTGTTTTCATCAAAATCATAAGGAAGTTGTAAAGATAGCGTACGAATTTTATATATTATGTATTTAGGTACGGTTGTGTATTGTGATTAAATAATATCTATCTGATGATGCATACTTATATTTGTATTGAAATTATTGTTTGTACGTTAGTGGGGAATAAAGTGCTGACCCGATTTTGATTGTTTTATTTCTTTGTCCTAGAAGTGTTATAAAATAATATTATTAACTAGTTTTAGGTAACTTTTCCTCTCCGTAGTAGTCTAATTCTTAATAATAAAAAAGTCGACGCGAACACAGTCGCATGTTTTACCTGGTTTCATATAACAACATAAATTTATCGTCATATTTTTTTACCAAATTCCCTTTATATTAATAATAAAATACCGGATTTCTGACTTTCATTATACCCAACCAAATCGTTTTTGTTTTAAATAACAAAACACATAAATCAAATATGAATGTGGTTTTTAAAGACTCTACATTTCTAGTTTGTTATTAATGAATAAATGAATAAATATAATATCTTAAGGTGTTTGTACAAAATAGTATTATAAACTACAAATACTACAAAAAGGAATGTAAGTATTTATAAATAGCAACAGATCCTAGAATTGTAAGTCAACAATGAGTTCTCGTAGCATCCATACTTGTTGAGCTTTCGGTAACTTACTTCCTATGAAATGGGATATACCTTGAATTCTTACGCCTATAACTTACAGTCTAAAATTATATTTTACTTCTAAATATTATGTGTATAGTTTACATTAATTTATAAAATAATATTAGCAATATATTTTAATTTACAATATAGAAAAAAAAATGTAGTTTTAATTTATTTATACATTGTGCGATTTAATAACAGCAATCATAATTTCCATGCACTTATCCAGACCGCGTCATTTCCTCTATAAAACGTATATTATATAAATAACTTATCGCTACATTCTTCCGAAAAAATATCTCGTTCCGATGCGTAAACAAAATAATGAGCGCATTGTCAACTTACTGTATCTCTTCATGAGCGATTTCTTGTACGCCTTGCCGGACATCGGGTCGTCCCCGGGGCTGAGGCGGCCGGCGGAGTCGTCGGACTCCGTGCCGGAGTCCCTGCCGGCGGCCAAGTACTCCCTGGACTGGCGCAGGATCGCCTGGGCGCGCACATAGTCTGCCGGGTCGGCGAACGAGTGCCGGGCGAAATCGCGAACTGTTATTTCTTTACGCGTGTGAACTGTCAAGTCTAAGGGTCCATCATCAGAGTCCGGGTAAGCCTTGCGGGCGGCCAGGGTCCGGGGCTCTGGTTCACTCATGGCCCTCCGGTCGGGCGGTGGCGACTTTCGCGTCTCAGGTCCGGCGCTCGCCGGCCGGCCTTCCACAGCCATCATAGTTAATTATTCACACGAACACCATCACAGTTATGTCATAGAGCGTAATGTCTCGCGCCGCGTCCGCTCGCAACTGCGTCGCGTTGCCTACTGATGTCCCAGTTTCCACGCTGAGTTCCACTGACTTGGTGAGGCCGTTCGGCCCGCGTCGGCGGCGCTCGGACACTTTCGTTTTCGACGGCGGGCGCTTCTGTGTGCGGGAACACATAGATGTTCGCTTGTGTGAAGCTTTTCCACTTTCGTTTGAGCTTTCCTCTTTTTCCTCGTCAGACGGGTTTTCACTGGTTGTCTATTAATTAAGTCTGCAGACTTGTTAGTTTCAGTACTTGCGTATTTTTAATTATTCGCCTTTGATATTATTGGTGACCCACTTAATATCTGACTCAGTTTGTGTCCAATTGTGCCGGATGCATAATTCACATCACGAGAATGTATTCGTATTAAATTTTAGAATTCATCTTCAATTATATAAATTCTGTCATAGAATTAAGTAGAACTCAAACTCTACCATACCAACTCTACCATGATAAAACTCTACTTTGAGTCATTACTGTGACACAGTAACACAATTATTGATATTAAATAATACACAAATAAATTATAATATCCTTAAATTAGCATTATTATTATTTATAACCAAGATATTCCCTATCATCCTAAAATTTGTCATACAAAATATTCCGAACATATTTCGTATTGAATTGATGCGGCTCCATTATACATTCTAGCAATTCTATTATCCAAACGTATGTACAGCAAAGAAAAATACTTCAGGAAGGAAAAACAATATTATGTAGAGCAACAATAGCACAGATAAATAAAATGATTATATTATAATTAAAGGGGCCTCATCGTCACAGATCATTATTTTGCGTAACTTCTATGTAAACAAAGTTTTTTTTTATCTAACGCTCGGGGCATTGACCGACTTTACAAATAGTGTTGCGCGTGCGACGACCACGTGACACACAAACATGGCCAGCGTAAGCTGAGCCCTGGCCCCTCGCGTACTACAGCGATTTACTACGCGGGTAAGGAAACTGGTAGTTATCTAGGGGTCAGGTTATACTGGCTGTGGCAGTAGAACCAATGTCATTCGTATTTGTATCGTGATAATTTTGGTGCTCCTAATCTTATGGGTTTTGGTTTTTATTTATTTTTAATACGTTTTATGTTTGTTCCTGATTTTAGAATGGATGTCAATTATTGCGCATTTGTTTTTGATGTGTTAATTATGTTTATAATTTAATGTACGTCTCTATATTAATTTTTATTTGTACATTTATTTACCGTACTACCCGTTCTCAGACAAAATAGTTTATGGCTGGAATTTTTACATTTATTTCAGGCCACAGACAATTAATTGTAACGACCCATAGAATATATCACTTACAGACTAACTTATTAAAATAGTTTAAAACTAAATCTAAATAATGAACAGACGGATAAATTTTATACTTTAGGACTTAGGTAATGTATCTATACTAATATTATAAAGCTGAAGAGTTTGTTTGTTTGATTGAACGCGCTAATGTCAGCAACTATTGGTCCAATTTGAAAAATTCTTTCGGTGTTAGATAGCCCATTTATCAAGGAAGGCTAAAGTCTATATATATCATCACGCTACCAATAGGAGCGGAGCAATGCGAGTGAAACCGCGGGACACAGCTAGTAGTGGGATATAGCGTGAATTAAGTACATGTTTATTTATTTACTGATATCTTCTTACCTACTTTACGTATAAATTGAAATGGAAATTTTAAATCACTCTCAATCGTTTATTACTCTGAGATATTTCCTTGTTGTCAAACCAATAGGAATCTAAGATGATTACGGTTGAGTTGATAACGCTTATCAAAAGGTTAACCGTCGGGCATCGAACTGGCTACCTTTGACACTGACTTATATAATCTGAGTATCATTTTTATCATAGGAAGAAAAATTGTGGATTTTGCCTCAAATAAATATTTGTAAATTTTATATTTCAATACTCGTGTTGCAAACAAAAATCCAATTTGATTATTTTTGTCGTCTTACTTGTTTTGATTCATATTCGCAGAGATATCTGTAAAATATTTGTCATCTGTATAATTTATAAACACACAAATAAATGATTAAACTAGCATCGAAAAATAGTCACAAATTAAAATCCTACCCATTTAAAGTAAACCGTATCAATACAGTAGTATCTAAAACCCGCAAAACAAATTAAATTCTCAAACAATGAACGCATCTTAAAATAGAATAAAAATCGATCTATCTCCTTCATCAATCTTGCTTCTTTGGCGCCAAGTGAGAGTGAGAGAGAAAGAGACAGCTGCGCGTTTGGATATTCGCATTCTATTTGGAATTGCTAGAATAAAAAAAGAATGTTGATTCTAATAAAACGGAATACCAATTCGGATATGGAATTAAAAATAATTATGATAATTTTTTATGTCTTTCCGAGAAGATAAGCAAACTCTCGCACGATATAAGTTAAATATTATTTTTATGAACATTTATAGGAATAGTAGTGTGCTCTTTATTCAATATTCTTAAATAAATTTAAATAAGTATCTTATAAGACTATTTTTTTAATACAAGAACATTCCTATTAAATTTAGAACACTTAGAGATTACAATTAAGTAAGATATTTAATTAATAACAGATTTATCTAATTAACGAACAATAAATATTATAAAACAATCATTCTCTATCACATAACTATTACACATCACGCCCCAGTGCAAATAGCAGTTTATTTTCTACAATAAGTTGGAAACAATAAAAAATATCGAGTGATAATTGCAAGATCATTTCCGAACTGATACGAGCAAGTGCAGTCGTTGTACGGTTTCAAGGATACGCTGCGCACGCGCACACATGCGAATTTTCAGGGCTGTCATTTGGTTGAAATGAGTTTTATTACTTGTTTTGTTTTATGTCATTGAAAGCTAAGGACTTGTTTAGAATTCAGAAGCTAATACTTGCTTCTAGCCACTTCAATACTAATAGATATTATGTTATTTTTTTTAAGTATTTTATGGAATAAATTCAAGTTTATATGAGACGGGAAGGTTAAATAATTTGGTATTTATATCATAATAGTAATATTCATATAATATGGTAATTACAAAGATGTAAATGACAAAAACACAAAAATGATAATAAAATTATTTGATTTATTTCTGTGCGCTCACGTGGAGACGGTGAAGACGTGTGGCGTTATGAGAGACATCCAAGCTTAATTATCTAGTAATTTTAGTTCCTTTTATAAAAATAAATAATAAACTTAAATATGTGGCAACCCTTCGCACACATAGCAACGCACACACATACAGTAATTGGCTACGATTAGTACGGTAAAGTTTTTTTTACAAAAACACTTTAAACCTTGTTGGATTAGGTTAGGCTTAACGCTTTAAGTATATAAATAATTGAAGAGCAATTATTGTAATTTATTTGTATCAAATTATGGAAATAGATATTTATAAATAAGATTATTATGGCGAAATGCTGTAGGTCAGGACCGCTAATTTGGATGAACGTACTGAATATCAACTGTTTCCTAGTTTATCAGTTTCGTCTGAACTAGTATTTTCATTACTATTCGTATAAATTTAATACGTTTTTTTACTATATGTTATAATGTATTTTATAGTATGTACTCTGTAATATTCCTAAACTAACTATGAAATCTGCTATATTAATTCCTCCTAATTTAATGTCTCATAAGCCAGAGAAAATTGTGAATGAAAAAGAAATATAATCTCAAAATATCAAGCGATGGGCATCCATCCATGTTTACGTCAGGGCTCATTAAAAAAAACATAATTATTTATTAGAACTAAGTCCCATTAAGCTTCCCAAACGTATGCATTGTCTTCAATAAAACACACTTTATTTGTTTACTAGCTGTTCCCCGCGGTTTCACCCGCATTGCTCCGATCCTGTTGGCCTTAGCGTGATCATATATAGCCTATAGCCTTCCTCGATAAATGGGCTATCTAACACCGAAAGAATTTTTCAAATCGGACCAGTAGTTCTCGAGATTAGCGCGTTCAAACAAACAAACAAACAAACAAACAATCAAACAAACTCTTCAGCTTTATAATATTAGTATAGATTAGTACTCGAAAAAGGTGAATCTATTCAGATATTGTTTCCACTTAGAGATGTGGAAATTTCTACAAGGCGGATGAAACAACTGTTATCGAAAAATAAATAGAATTGTAAGTAAATACATGAAGTGGTTACCTTGGGTTGAGTGGTGGGTCATTGGTTACTGATATCCTTGTTAGAGCGGTCTAGGGTTCCGCGATTAGAGGAAATTGTTTTTCGTTAATATTGTGTATGTAATATTGTGGGTATAGTTGTGTTTTAAGAAAATCGTGATGAATTTGGTTAGAAAGCGTATTTTGTATGACATGAATTAAATATCTCATCTCAAAAATTAACAAAGATCACGGGACAAACGTTTTATCAAAAGGAAATAGGGGTTACTAGCTACCATAAAATATCAGGCAATTAATTGAAAATACAATTCAATTAAAGATAACAAATTTCAAAGTAAAAAGTAATAACTTTTTCTTAATTCTCCCAAGCTTAATATAATTTTCAACCACCGTCTCTACGTACCAATACTGTGCCAATTATACGACCATCCTCAATATTATTTATTGGTAATTATCACAATAGTAACTACCCGTATAAGATGCATCACGCAACGAATACCGGCAAACGGCAATCTGACTTAATTTTCACTTAGAAAAATATCGATAGTGAAAACTGTAAACAAACGTACCGTCAGCAAACAAAGTGAAAGTTTACTATTTTTCTGTATTCGCAAAATATTAGGGATGGTAAATCAAATATCTTATTAACTGCTGATAATTATGTAGGTCAGGATTACTGGTTCTATTTTCTCTTAAATTCTTGTTTATCTGAATTACCTATTTGTTTAAGAATGGTTTTACTTCGTCCGGTATGATATAAATTTTGCCAAAAAATCGAAAAATTTATCAAAACGACTTCTTTTATTAAAAAGTTTAAAATCGTCGATATAGCTTGAGAAAGTAAGTGAGGATTTTATCACGAAGATCATTCTTATTTTGCGATGAAATATTAAATTCTGGTGTACATTTATCACCAATCAGTCTGGTGATATCATCATCCAATTAATAGTATGATCCGATCTATGTCGTGGTTCATTTAGATGAGCAAGCATCACGTTTCCCATGTGTTTGTTACTTGTTTATGAATATTATTAAAGCTTATCATCATCATCAATAATACTGAAATTACAGTTAGAATCATAGGCAAGTTCTTGTAGAGACAAACTTGAATGAATGAATGAATGAAATATTCTTTATAGCACACTAAATACAGAATTACAAAAAATAGCAATACAAGTAATTACATGTACACAGAGCGGTCCTATATCGCTGTAAGCGATTTCTGGCAGACAAACTTCTTAATTTGCATTATCTATACCAAATGTATGTTGTATTTTCTATTCAAAAATAAAAAAAAATATGTTTTTATTAAATACCAATGGGGCTAAATATTGAGTAGCCAAGGTATCACTTAATATGTAGAACAAAAACAATAAACAGTAAAATAGAATTAATTCTGTTTATTCTCGTATTTTAACAAGATTTTAATATGAAACTTTTTTGCTATCCCTACACACAGTACGGTACGGTTTTTTTGCAAGCTGTCAGTGAAATTGAAAGTGGAAACTCCAATTACATACATTGTTATTGTGAAAAATTCCGTGCGAACGCCGGGGAAAAGCGCACTACTGTTCAGATTAATTGTGCATCTATTGTCTAGGTTAGGATTAGATCTAGATATAATTTGTTTCTATGAGACCTATATTTTAGATGGACAGTTCTATTGTGGTTCAAATAGCAACTACGGAGTTTCTTGCTTTCTTCTTCTCCGTAGAAACTGTTTTCCGAATCCGTGGTAATTGGTAACTACGTTAAGACGATTCAAAAGTGCTTCTAGAAGAAGTCTATTTGAATAAATAAATGTTTGAATTTGAGTTCTGTGAACATTAAATTTATGCCTGTGAATGCTGGTGTTCCACAGGGGTGCGTGCTATCGCCTACGCTATTCCTCTTGCACATCAATGATATGTTACGAATACGCGATATACATTGTTATGCGGACGATAGTACGGGCGATGCCGCTTATACCGGCGTTGCAAATATGTCTCAGGAGCAAGTGGACCAGCACCGGAAAGAACTTGTGTCGAATATTCAGAAATCACTCGATGAAATCTCGATTTGGGGTCAGAAAAACTTAGTCGAGTTCAACCCCTCCAAAACACAAGTTTACGCGTTCACCGCGAAAAAGAAGTCCTTCGACATTGCGCCTCAATTCCAAAACACTCTCCTTAATGCCACGCCTTGCATCGGAATTCTCGGGGTCGACATTGCGAGCGACGTTCAGTTCAGGGGTCATTTGGAAGACAAGGCTAAACTAGCCTCAAAGAAGCTAGGGGTGCTCGCAAGAGCGAGACAGTATTTCACGCCAACTCATCGCCTACAACTTAACAAGGCCCAAGTTAAGCCACATATGGAATACTGTTCTCATCTCTGGGCTGGAGCACCCCAATATCAGCTGCTTCCATTTGACCGCCTTCAACGTCGAGCATCTCGAATCGTCGACCGACCCGAGCTCACCGATCGGCTGGACCCACTAGCACTGCGACATGATGTTGCATCACTGTGCGTATTTTATAGAATATACAATGGAGAGTGTTCTGAGGAACTATTCCAGTTAATACCAGCTGCGCAATTCCACAACCGCACTGCGCGACACAAACTAAAATACCATCCTCACCACCTGGATGCGTGGCGCTCGTCTACTGTGCGATTCACGAGACACTTTTTGCCGAGAACTACGCTATTGTGGAACAAGCTCCCTGCCTCGGTGTTTCCTAACTTATACGACATGGACACCTTCAAGAAGAAAGCGTATAAATTCCTGAAAGGCCAACAAATCGTCCAACAAAAGTGTCCGACAATGCGAACGCTCATGGGCGGCGACGAGCTTCCAAAAAGTAACTCGCTTGCTCTTTTGTTGGTGATAATATAAAAAAAAAAAAAAAAAAAAAATGTCCAGATTGAGTTGATTTGTTGCAGAGTGAATTGCTATAAGCAAAAACAACCTATGATGTTCATAAATATGTAAGTGTTAATTAAAATTAAAAGACGAATAACATTTTGTAAAACACTTTCAGTCTTCCAGGTTGTAGAAAATGTTACTATAACTAAATATATAACTAAAATTATAGGCATATTGATTAACTGCACTAAATCCTGACAAAACTACAATTAGTTCAAATAGGAGCTTAATCTATACTATACTAATATTATAAAGCTGAAGAGTTTGTTTGTTTGTTTGAACGCGCTAATCTCGGGAACTACTGGTCCGATTTGAAAAATTCTTTCGGTGTTAGATAGGCCATTTATCGAGGAAGGCTATAGACTATATATCATCACGCTAAGATCAATAGGAGCGGAGCCACGCGGGTGAAACCGCGCGGAACAGCTAGTATTATATAGAAATGATGAGTTTTCTAGCAAAGTTAAAAGGACGAAGACCTAGAAATATTTAACGCTAAATAGTTTTTGTCATAATTAGGAAAGCTATTGCAATGCTCTTAACATTTACAAGGAGCAATTTCTATTCTCAAAACAATTTTCATAAAATAACAGATTAATATATGGTAGAAATTGCCTAAAATTGAGTATAAACTGTATCCACGGATGTTGGATGAATAAACAATAGTTCTAGACCGTCTAGGCACAAGGTCGGAGTCTAGACTTTATCGTAGCGTGCCTAATTATCAAAACCTTATTCCTTTGTCGCTATACAGACTTTTGGGAATCCATTATGAATAAATTAAGTGCGTAATATATTAATTATTCTGTTTGTGCGTATTAAAAATATGTACATATTAACAACTATAAAATACTAGGTTAGAAGTGAGAACTAATTTTTGTGTCTCTTCTAATTAATGATATAAGAAAACTAGCTGTGCTCCGCGGTTTTACCCGCAGTGCCCCGCTCCTGTTGGTCTTAGCGAGATGACATATTATAGCCTGTAGCTTTCCTCGATAAATGGGCTATCCAACACCGAAAGAATATTTCAAATCGAACCAGTAGTTCCCGAGTTCAAACAAACAAACAAACTCTTCAGCTTTATAATATTAAGTATAGATAAGTCATAAGATTTAGTACCTTATTCTTGACAAGTTTCGAACCCATGATACCTACTGTAATTGTTTTTATTCATTTTATTTTTTACATTGATTTTTCGGACTATTGTTTTGTTGATATTCTATAAATGAGCTTGTAAGAAATAATACAAAAATCCCTTCACGTTTATTAATTCTCATATATTGTTAATCCCCACCGTAATATCTATCTCATAGATATGTGCTATATGCTACATATAAACTTTCTTCACACACACACGCATGTCTTGGCACCGGCGTATGCGCATCTATGAATGACAGTCTGTAGTTACGGAAGTTTCTATTTTCAGATATGAATGCAAGTATTCAAAAGGTAAGAGAGTAGAAGAATATTTATACTTTTGTATTTATTTTTAGAAAATATGGATTTTGAAGGAAGTTTTTTTTTTTTTTTTTTTTTTACGCTGCGATAGGGGAGCGCTTGACCACGATCTCGCCTGATGGTAAGCTGAGATGTGGCCTAAGATGGAGCGTGCTTCCCTAGAATGTACCTGTTCACTCTCCTCTTGAAGACCCCCATATTGTACTCGTCGGGGAACACAGATTCAGGAAGCATGTTCCAGTCCCTAGCGGTTCGAATAAAGAATGACGATCCGAACCGCTTAGTCCGGGTACATGGAACGTCAACCATATGGCGATGCCTAGAATCTGTGCGCCTCGACGAACGATGGAAGAACGGGGATGGCGGAATTAGGTCGTGCAATTCCGCAAAAAAGTCGTCTTTCTTTGTCTTATTGTTATTTTTGCAACTTTATTTTCTGATTTTTAAATTTCTATATAAATTACAGTTCACGTATTAAATTTTTGGTACGAAAAAATCTCGGTTTTTTGATTCCTTAGACTAAGCCTTTTTAATTTCAAGTTATTTCATTAATACCTATCGTATGTACTTACACGACTTTTTTCCACAGCCAAAATAATAATAAAGCTTACCTGAAAAAGAAAATCATTTTATTAGTATTATGTTATTATTTTAATAAATAAGTAATTGAATTTATAGGTAAAGATGACGACTTAAAAAATAATGCGCCAATTTTATTAAAATTGAAGTCATTTAGTTATTGCGAAAAAAGTATAATAAACATGTGCAAATACAGTTATGTACACAGGATATGTACATTTATTATAGAATACACAACTCTGTTTAAAGTCTAGTTGTATACTAGAGGTATTTTTTTTAAACATAAATAGATTGAGTTGACTGTAAATACTGTAATAAAATATTTAGAAAGATATATTTATGACGCCGGAAACTCAAATAAGTAGCTAATTAATAAAATATATTTTTTACTCCATGTGTTTTTTTTTAATGAGCGATAGTTATTATAGTCGAGTTCATAATTATTAAATATTATCATTTGTCCCACTTTACAATATTTGGCACCGCATATGATGTTCAAAAAATAAAAATACTCTATTGAATGAAAATACTATCCCACGCTACCTCCCACGGGAGGTTCAGAACACAAAATGTCAAACATGTCAATCATGTCACACTGACGTATGTCACTTTGACAGCATCCGACATTTGATTTTGGCGCGAAAATACCGTAAGTGGCTTGCATGTGCTGAACTTTTGATAAAAAAAAATATCAAATTGGATAGAGTCAATGATTTTAATTGGATAGAGTGGATGTTTAGGTGGAAAAGCATGAAAAAATAATAAATAGTCTTGAGAGATGCAATAAAAAATCATTTCATGTTTTTGTTATCCAGCAAAATCTAAGTCTAATGTTAAATAATAATTAATACAGTAATGTAGATGATTAATATACTTGTAGTTTTAGCTATAAGCTTCGTCGAATTATTTATACCTTTACCAAATTTAACCCTTCAAAATTACCTACAAAGTCTAGTACTAGCGCGAATTCCGAGAAAATGTTATTATCTTCAAATCAGTATTTCACTTGATATGCCCCAGATTTGAAATTATTTATTTACTTGTAAATTTATCTGTTATATACAGAAACAAGGCTATGACGTAACGATGTACATCCCTCATGTAAGGCCTATTTACGGGAGTTATTACCCTGGGTTGCTAGGCTTTTCGAAAGTTTTATACGATCATAAATAGGTTTTGTGGTTCACTAGTTGAGAATCCTGGTTTCGCTCTTGTGGGATGTGATTTTTGTATCATTTTATGCGTTTGATGTTCATTTTTTGCGTGCTCTTTTTAAAATACCAGGTGAAAGGTAAGACGTCAGACGAATTTAGACAGGAGCTTCTACTCATGAAACTGAACAACTTTTGTTCTACAACTTTGCTGAATTCGTAAAAAAAAATTGGACTTTGTAAGGAAACTTCGCTAATCAGCTGACCGATTTCCATACAAAGTCCAAATTTTTTTCTACGAATTCAGCAAAGTTGTAGAACAAAAGTTGTTCAGTTTCATGAGAAGAAGCTCCTGTCAAAAAGCGTCTGACGTCTTACCAGTCACCCTGTATAAGCTATGTTACACATGAAATGTTTTATAATAATTTTGATTTTAATTTACAGAACGGGTACCTACTTTGGAACTTCATGAAAAAAAAAATACTATGAAAATTACAATATCCTCAACAATATTTTATTTTAAAAATAAATTATAATATTTTATTACAGTATTAAAATTAATACTGTGCTATATCAGTATCATTTATCGAAATATCCCATATTATAACTCAAAAATAGTCATTTATTTGGCATACCACCATAAATAAAATTTTATCTGACGTATGCTACAGTCAAACTACAACCAGCCGCTATATTTCACCATACAAACACACAAAGTAAAAAGATTTTGTACTAATGTGACAGAAATAAATCTAACTTTTATATCTAGCAACCCTAACAATTATATCTAGGCTATACCTGTCTGATACGAGAGTGAGTAATATGTGCGCATGACGAGGGTAGGGTATGTCTGCTTCACTATATACTATAGGTATATATACCGCAGTCTAGAAAACTTTGAAAATAACAAATGGAAATTGAGCAGTATAGTCTCATTGTTTTAGCCTTCATTTTAAACCTTTGAGCTATATAAATGCGTTTTTTTTATCTTATGAAATATCTTAAAAAATATCGCCATTATTATTATAACAGGAGATTCAAATATTTTATAATTCTTCATTCTAAGATTTTCACAAAAATAATAAAAGTTCCAAATCATCTTCGAAAGCACAATAAAGCTTTTGTATTTCAGTTATATAACAGAGATAATAGTATTTATATTGTAACTAGATTTGCGGGTACCCATCCATGAAACAGACGCGCTTGTAAGTGCGTAACCAGATCAAAGCGAACACGAATCTTGTTCAATGGAATACTAATTTGTTGTTAATGAATAATTAGTCTGCTACATCATTTTCATAATAATGAAGTAAGCTTAAGCTTTGCAGGTTATTGTTACTAGCTTTAGCCTGTGGCTTTGCCCGAATAAAAATAGATTTTATGTCTACGTATTTGTATCATATTCAGTCAAATTTTAAGGAAAGTATTCTGCGTGATAGAGCAATAAAATCTCAAACTTTAAGATGAAAGTATGTTTGTTATGTCTATTTGTTAGTTGCAGATAACACCCAAAAACCTGGATGCATTTTATCAGGACATACGCTGGCATTGCAACGTTTCATTAAAAAAGAGAAAAATGCTATGGCTATATTAGAATTACAAAAAAATCGCAGACAAAGCCGCAGTCTCATCTAGTCTATACCAATTAGAAAAACAATAATTTTATTGTTCGTTTATTACAAACGATTTAACGCGAATATTTATAATCTTAATAAATATTTTCCGACTACCATAGGCTACATTTATCAACCCGGGCAAAGCCGTAACCACAGGCTAGTATAAAAAAAGTCAGCGTGACCTTTACAAGCATGCCTCCAAGCTCATCCCTATTAGATCTGTAATCGTTATGAACCACCCTGTAAGCAAATATTACATACGCGGGTTAGGGGTTGGAGGAGGGGTTTGGGGGAACGGGAGGGGGTTGAACAACCCCGCGACCTTCAGACGGTGGCGGAAGACACGTCTGCGGAGTTTTATAGCTATAGTAGGCGTAGCCTTTTATGGTAAGTTTGAATTGGCTTGTAATGGTGATATTTAGGGATATTTTGTTTGCAATATTATACAGGGTGTAATCGTTAAGTGTGCACAGGCGATTATTCCGTAACTATTGCAGATATCAAAAAACTTTATACTGATATCGAAAGCCCTTTATCTAATGAGTAAAATGACAATAATAACTTTTAAAAAATAAAACGGGAAATATCCAAAAAAGTTACATTAAACACTCCCATACATTGAATTTTCCATACATTTTGTGCTCAAAGCAAATGTTCGAAGTGACGTCCTCGTTTTGGAATACCATTGTATTCAACATCGAGCTCTTCTGTTTTTTCTGCTTTATGTTTACAGTTTCTAAATGAATTTTTATTAAAATTTGCGAAGTAATTTAAGCACAAATTCAAAAAAAGAACCAAAATTTTTCATATTACATGTTTAGGATAGTCATATCTCATACTAAATGTATGGGAGTGTTTGGTGTAAAATTTTTGGACAATTCCCGTTTTATTTTTAAAAAGTTATTGTTGTCATTTTACTCTTTAGGTAAAGGGCTTTCGATGTCAGTATAAAGTTTTTAGATATTTGCAATAGTTACGGAATAATCGCCTGTGCACACTTAACGATTACACCCTGTATACGTGTACTTTAAAATGTGGAAGTTTATGAGATAATATGTTTCTAAATGGAGGTAAAAGCGAAATTATAGTTAACATGTGATTGATACAATATATTTTCTAAAAAAGAAAATGAATCAAAAATATGGTACCAACGATATAATGATAAAGAACCTAAAGTACTTATAAGAATTTGCTTGAATTTATCGAGAATAAATATCTGAGTATTCATTAAAATTAAGTTTTATTTTATTTTCCGTCCTACAACAACTGACCTGGATCCACTGGGCCTTTATAAAACACAAAGAAAATCAATTACTTACATGTTCTCGTAAGGGATAGATATCCACATTTCACCCATGTTCAGGGATAAGTCCCAATGGGGTGGACATTCAATATTTGATTTTGGGAAAATGTTTTTATGAAATTTTATGTAATATCGATTTTATCTTATATTCAACACTTTCACTCAATAAAACGAAAGGTATAATTTTATATATTAAACCAAAAGTAAATATTTGTAACTAAATATGGAAAATTAAAGATTCCTAATAAAATTTCTGGATATTGCTTGAAAATTTTCTAAATAATTCTGTCTGCGAAAAATTCATGGAACCTTCATATACATAATTATACTTAATTCAACAAGTAAACAGTAATGTAAGCCCACGGGCAATAACTAGTATAATATTTAATGATTTATGTACGCGCACACATGGCTACCCTATCGTATATTCCACACGCACATTTACATAAATTATTATTTCTGACTAATTCGCCCGACCAAGGACAAACCTAGCAAGCCGGGAGACCTGGATAGACCTGACATTAATCACTAACAATTTCAACCCTAACCCCCATAAACATAAAACTCATAACTACAGCGCAAATCCCTTAATGCCTTTTGGAACTCGTCGTTAGATGCTTTGAAAGCGAAATTTATACCTGCGTGTGTATTACGCAAATGTAGCTCTTATTCAACTGAAATAAACGTTACAGTTGCGTGATGGAACACGTTGCGGAGAAACGGGATGGGCTTATGAGTTATTGCGCAACGCGAGACAGGGATGCGCTATCCGTGGTCCGTGACCTATCCTACTGACGAATGTCGAGTCCCCGGAACACCGCATTTTAACAAGTTGTCTAGACGCTTGCATCTGTGTGCGCAGCTGTGTATGTGTGGGTTTCAATAAGCTTATAATGTGTATTGTGTACGTGTGCGTTATCGTTTGACAAGTTTAGATGGTTGCGGCTGTGTGCGTGCTCGTGTCCTTGTGTGGGGGGCGGTTTGTTTTTATTGCCATTTTGCGTTTGTGTGCGTGAATTAATGTTTAAAACGTTTTGTTTTGATAAGTTAAGCTTTGGCTAGGTCCTGACTGCTTCGTGCTCGATATCTAGATTCTAGACACTCTAGACAGGCCTTTGTAGTTAAGCCTTGATAGTTTCTCTTTATGTAATCATCTTTTATATTATATAATAACGTTTAATATAAGTAAGATGTTTTTAAAGATGTTATTTAAGACAATAGAGCTTTTCGTTTGGTAAATAATTAAAGTTCAGATTTCAATCAGTGATGTAGATTGAACTTTTAAAATGAGCCAATAAATTAAAAATTAAAAATAAATACAACCGCATTTATTTTTTATAGAGTTTCACTTATTATTCTCTTAGTATATTTGGACGAATTTTTGTTATTTAAGAATTAATAAATAAGAATCAAAATTTAATTAAAATAGCACACATATCTTTACTTAAAACAATTTTCCCGTCTGCATACACACATACACACGTACATAAATTACACATATGTATGGTAAGCTTGTGTGGGTAGCCTAAATAAACATTCTATGTATCAAATATTCAGAACATAATGTTGGTGAAGTAAGGCTGTATGTGGTACGTATGGAATTAAATTTCAATTAGGCAAAGTATGGTTCAGTATTATTTTTAGTGTCCCTTAGGGGTAGACCCTGTATCCTTATAAGGCACTAGGTATATCCTATCAGTTTTATAAGATAATTAAATGCCCTGGATTTAACTTTTCCTGAATAACATAAAGTTGATTTTACATTTTTTTAATTGACACTATTTAGAAAATGCTGAATTACTTTTTATGAAAATGGTATAAAACTTAACTATGTAGTCTTGCGGATTGATATGAAAGCTTTAGCTACGCTGGGTAGACATAACTACAAAACTTATATGTACTAACTTGATATGAAAAAGCTTATTGCAGCAAGTAGATAACTATGTGAAATTTATCTATATATTATTATAAAAAAAAAACAGAAAATACAGCTTCTACATAACTAGGTATATTTTACAAAAAAAAAGAAGCTTTATACATCCAAAAATTTGTATTTTATTTTACTAAGTTAACTAGACTGCCTTTAGAAGAGCTTTTGAATCGACACAATACATAATTTAATATTTACCTATTTATCATTATAATTAACTAGAGTTCATGGGAACTTCGCAATCTCCTAACAACCTGAACATAAAATTTCGTCAAATATACACCCATTATATACAAATTCGTACATAATTGATCCCGGGCTGGGTCGTCGCCCGGGCGTCCGGGGCGCAGACAGCCGCGCCTTCGCAACACGACCTTACAGGCGGAGTCGTAGGAAGTCAATAGGTTTACCCGACTGTGGAGATGGGGGTTAGGTTTTACTAAAATATATGTAGGTTTTTCTATAGAGTACGTAGGCTTGTCTCAGAGACTGGGTATATTTAAATAAATAACTTTTTGATATTAGGTTTTATGGTAGGTACATATATTACTAACTGTATCAGAAAATTTAAATTTACATTTTGGAAATAATTTGTTAATTTTAATATCAGAAGATTTTTAAACGTTAAATATAACGTTAAATATTAAATTAATAATTATTTTTTAAAGGGGGATTTAAAGTAATGATTTTATATTATTAACTAAATGCCCTATTCAGAGATATTCGAGTAACATTATATAATACTGGTGTAACTAATGAACGAAATGAAAAATGATGTCTCGTCTTAACCTCATTTTTTTTTTCTTACTTAAAATAATATTATTATTCCTATATTAGTTAATAAAAATCCCACTTTTAATCCTTTTTCTATAATTTCGTAACCACAAGTATTTTATTGAATAATAAGACGAATAATAAAATATTATATCCTAGCTGGAGACCGCGACTTCACCCGCGAGTTACCCGGATAAAAGTAGCCTATATTGTGCTCATCCAGAGATCACTATCTATCAATCTATCTCTGTACAAATTACAAACAGAGCTATTGCTTTTTCGTGAAAGTCACAAACATCTATACACTATTTTAAACTTTTACAAGTGCTTTTTCGGTGCATTCCCATTTTAATTTAGTGTAGTTCTGACAATTCGAAATTATCAAATTAGTTTTTTTTTAGTTGTAAAATAATGTTACTTCATTATGACATGTTAATTTAAATACTGTCGCAAACATTACGTGTCCTGTCACGCTCTTTGTCCCTTCACGTATAAACATCGAATTAGCGGTGTCCCGATGCTGGTAAGGGCGTAAAGGACGTCCTGGGCATTAGCGCGACCTTCACTGCGGTCTGCTATTTTTGTACACAGACTAGTTATTTTTCCGATTTATGTATTTATGATATTTTTTATCTGTGGCGAAGAAGACTCATAATTGTTCAGTTTTTCACTTTATTGGGAGGAATTTTTAATACAATTGAACTTATTTTGTACACCTTTTAAGATATATTTAGAATTTACGTGACGTGAAGACTACATACGACTCTGAGGTCTTTACACTTTAAATTTAACTATTTTAGTTGGTAGTGACCAAAGATATAAGGAAAAAATTAAAAGATGCGTATTGATTATACAGAAATATTTTAAGGAAAATGAAACGATAACATTAATTTACATCTAAATTGTCAAAAGTAGTCGATTTATGTATCAAAGGAAATAGGGTCAGTGTACCACTAGCTGACCAAGCGCCAATACATGACCGAAATTCAAATATACGCGCCAATTAAGAAAATACGGCAGCCCCAGATGATAGTTTGTTGTTTTTTTCTGTATAGCAACATCATCTATAAAAAAAAAACAAATCTTGCTGCCATTGGTCAGAAATATTGACATTTTTTCAACACGAAGGTGGCGCCCCGTAAGTAATCACATTTTTTACTAAGAGATTTTTATCGGGAGTTGATTGGAAAATCTTAATTAATCTTGAATGCAATCGATTACTTTTTATATCTCTTGTTATAGGCATAATGTTAAACCATTCTGTTATAGACTTTCGGCTTCATTTTTGGCATGAACAGTTTTTCATGATTTTTAGCGGCCTGGTTATCTTTTGGAGCAACGAAAACAACTTTTCGCCTATTGTTGACCAGTATGGTCAGCTCTTGGTTCTTTATATTTTGCTAAGAAAGACTTGCTTTGTTTTGTGCTTATACCTAATTTAACAAACCATATAAGCCGTAGTTAAGTCATAGCTTTATGTTGCATATTTCCAAAAGCTGACCACCGTAAGATTTTGTACCGAACTTAGTTGGTCAGGTTTCGGGACCGAGAATATTATTAACCTTGAGTTGTCCCCTTGATTTCCGTGACCAAGTGGTTTGATTTCATCAACCTATCTACAGACCTGAAGATCTTTAACGCATGGCAGTGTGGAATTTATCCATTTAACATTTCTGCAATAGACTTTATGAGATGTATGGACCACGAAACTAGAAAAGTTGCGCCTGTCATGCAATCTACCTACATTGGAGACTGAAGTTGGCGTAGAGATCCTTTTATTGATAGAATATAACATTTAATAAAAAAAACTTCAATTTAAATACAGCCTTTTTTTATTTATTAAACAAAACTAATGTTCGAAGAAGGACATTTTGTCCATTTTGAAAATGGTCAACTTTTAGAGCAATGATGGTCAGATATTGGTGATCAGTGGTCAGGTAATGGTGTTTTTAGCAGAAGTAACTTTCAGAGTAGTTTTCATAAAACCTTTAAAGGTTATCAAATTGATACTAAGAACAATAGTTGCAGTGACTATTCAATTATCTGTGTCCCAAAAATAACATTGAACGTAAAACAAATAACCCGTTTTTATTATATAGCTAAAGATAAAACCGCTTAAATGGTCAACTAGTGGTACATCAACCCTAGTATAACTTTTACTTAATTATAATTTTTTTTATTAAATCGTTTGCTCTCATCTCATATGAAATAAATTACTATTATTTATTTATTTATTTATTTATTAAAACAAACTGATAAATTACTCTATCCAACATCCTATACAAAACATTATTTAACTAATAATATAACTTTAACTAACGAGATATGAAATAATGCACCACTCATAATACTTAATTCTCTACATAACCGTGCACCCCAGCTACGGCGTAGAGGTCGCTACGGGCTACGCTCGGTGCTACGACCCCGCAAAGTCGACGGTACGTTCACTGGCGAATGCTCTTGGAAATGTACCGTAAAATGTTTTTGGATTATATCAAGTGATTTCATGTAGACGGAATTTTCCTACAGCTAATAAATTTGTACTCTTTGCTATAGAATAGTCTAGGTTTTTGAAAGAGGGCGTTATATGAGTGTGTAGGTTTTTGTATTGAGTTATCTTTTTTTTTTCTAATTGGACATGTCTATTATAGCTGAATGCCACGGCCTTTTTCTTAGCCAGGTTCTGGTGAGGTAAAAAACTAATCAGAAAGATGTAGCATATGTGTGCACGCATTCCATCGAAATTGGTCAAGCTGTTTGTCATTGATTGATGAACATCGAAATATATTAAACTTTGTAATGCTTATTATCAAATTTTGTTTCAGACTTTGCCCTATTTAGGTCTATTTATATAATATTTAATTAGTTTTATACGTGTGAAAGTTTCGAGAAGGTAATTTGTTGTTATAAAAACATGATTAATGTTTTTCAATTAATGAAAGGTATAATAGCCTGAAAAGTTCATTATGATTCTTCAATGTTTGAAAATGTACCAGATAAAATTACACATTTGCTTACTTACTTTATAATTTTAAGTTAGAAAACTTAACTTAGAGTTGTGGATGTCCTTCAACGTACTTACTTAAGTTACCATTATGTAACGATGATTGCTTACCTGAAATCAAAGAGATACATTATAAGTTACGATTTTACTATGTAAGTATTATTCCATCACCATAATACTTATCTACTTCAATATTTTTTTATTTAAATTATAAAACTTCATAAGTTAACCTTTTTATAAATTACGATATAACTGTAACTTTTGCCAGTTTACGATCACTACAACAGCATCAAAATATATTTATCCGCTAAGAAGGTTTAGTTGTATTATTCCAAATTTACTTAAATCATACAAGTACAATGAAAACGTAACAATTAAAATAAAACGCAACCTAAAAAAGTAATGATAAACATAAAAATTATACTCTTTTAAACTATTTAGCCAAACAACACATCTAAAATCTGTTGCGAACATGAAAGCCTAAAGGAAAGTTCCAAAAACTTTCTCCTCTAAACCTTCAGAAGGTTCAGGAAGGCTGCCCTTGGAAGGGCGGCCAGCGACACTAGACTTGTTTGTTAAATGTTATAGTTTGGGAGCTGTTATTTAAATTAAACTGAATTTTGTTAGGTATACCTATAGAAATCTAAATAACAAGACACTGGGTATACCTGTTTAAGGTGTGTTCTTACTTATGGACATGCTTAAATGTTTTTTGATACGGAGAAAAGGAAATAATTTAGATCTTATGGAAGATTTTGGTATTTTCTTTATGGTAACATAACATTCGTATGTACAATCCTTACATGTATATGTTAAAACACAAATTATTAATTATTAATATAACCAAACTATTTTTTATGGCAGTTAGTAATTTTGGAGCGAGAACTTTATAATTTTATAATTTTATAAACTTGTTTCTATACATAAATAAACATGTTTATTTTTTTGTTATTTACCTGTTAACCAATAAAACAAATGATTACCTTTAGAACTTTTATGCCAGATTCTGAATTATATTAAGTATCCTTAGTAATTGAAATACATCACTTATAGAATTAAACCAGACGCGTATCGTCTACGCATTATAATGTCACCCAGACGCATCTAGATGGTTCGAGAGGGTTCAAGCCAGGAAGGCGAGGGCGGCGGCAAGGGCGGTGAACGACACGACGTTACGTTGTTCAGCTTTTGGATAATTGTGTGTATAATAATATTAAGTGTGCTGTGTAAGTGTTTTTTAATGATGAAATTGTTTTAAGCGTACATTTTTAAATTATAAAATTGCGTATTTCTGTAGTTTTAAACTATGAAAGAGTAATTGAACGCGAGAGGAAATAGATTGCATGAACACAAAACGGAGGTAAAAAACTAAAAGAAAAGCAAGAGCATCACTTTCAAAAAGGAAACAAAAGAAAGGATTTTTCTCCATTTTAATGTTTAAATTTCTGCAATTCTAGCAATAATATCACTACATATATATTATGAGGAGATAAAACGGCATAACAAAAAGCTAATTCATTCCCACAGTAGAAAATGAGAAACATATTTCAATGTAAATTTAATTCTGTTAATACAACAAAAGCATTTTATAATCCGGGTGAAGTCAAGCGTGAACAGTTACATCAAAGAAGAGCTGCAACATGATCAAGGGCGGCCCGCCCGCCCTCTAGACGGTCACTGACTTTAAAGCCTTCCAAATTCTCTTTAGTGGAATATTTTTATGGAGTGTAACAACACCTTTAACATTTGTGTAATATACATAATGTGTATAATCATTATCTCTCCTCACACATATGGTAGTCTGGAAGAGTAATACTACCTAGTAATAAGACCGCCATTTATACCTGTTATTTTTAAAGTGTTAAATAAATAAATATTAGAATCGTGGGGTGATCTTCCGAATATTTTCTTACGACGCTCACCCGCGTTCCACTGCACATATCGCAATGAAACAAGCAAAAACAAATGCATGCATTGTAAAGCGCGTCACACACGGTGAAGATACTATAATATTTTATGTTAAGATTCTCTACTATAAAATATTACAGTATCTTAAGGTATCCGGTATCAGCGTTCTGACCATCATTTTTCTTTTTGTCATTGCGTACTAAGACCCCTGTAGAACCGCCATCCTGTTACAAATGACCCGAAACACTGACACAAAATTTCGGGTGTAACATTTTATAGTACGTAAGTGTACACGACGCTATGTGTTTTAATTTTTAGAACATAGCAATCACATAATTTATATGATTTCAGTTTATATAAACACAATTGTAATTATACAATTTATATGTACGAACATTACGGTGCATTTACAAAAACGAACATAGAGCAAGGGCATTTCATCGAAATATTTTAGTGTAAACAAAAACTCGTATTCAGTGTTGTTCAGAATTAGAACATTGCATAGAATCTTTTCGAACGCACTAAGAACAACGAAAGAATGCTCTACGCCTGTTTACACTAAAAGAATGACATAGTGGGGTTAGAATGAGCATTCACTCGTTTGATGAAAATGTACCGTTAGAATAACTCTTTAGGAGGATAAAAATTGAAACAGCCTTTTTTAATCTCAAATGGAATTTTCGAACGTGAAGGCGACATGGTAAAGATTGTATCATAATGAATTAATAACTGTAATATACATAAAATATGGTTTTATTTGATCCATATATAAATAATTCATATAAATATAATAGGTTATTGGTATTCATGAACCAAATAAGACATTTTCATGACTGCTATGTTTATGATTAAGTATTAACGACACTTCTTCTTATGAATTTTCTATATTATTTTATATATTATTATTATTATAAGCAAAAATACTTCATATGGTTTTCTTTTCAATTAAAATAATATTTCGTAAAGGTGCTAAACATTCTAGCATTTTTTTTATTAGGTAGCGTTGCTGTCTGCACGGCATCTCTTCGGAAAATCGAAAGATGCGGGTTCAAATCGTACCTCATTATAATTTAATAAATTAAATTTACATTTTTAAATAATTAAAGATTTTTTATTTTTAAATTAACCAATTCGAGTGCAATAAATAACAACATTTATAAATTTCGGTTGAATACACACATAAAGAAAAAATATATACTACACACTATTCATTGCTAACATACATTCAAACGAATTTTATCAAACTAGCCAACGTGGATAACCTTCAGAGCCTAGCACATAACAAATCGCTATGCGTACAGAATTTAGATTTACTAGTCTATTTCATACAATTAATAGCAAAAACGATACAAAAACTATACAAAATGATGATTACCCATTGTATTAGTTTATCAGCCATTTTCCTACACACATAAATCTATATAAATAGAGAAATTACACAATTAAATTCAAGTCAAGTTGATTAGTTGTCAGATGTCGCGTGCTGCATTGACCCAGTTGTTCTGGGTTCGATACCCGACGGAGGTCGATTGGCTAACTCTTCGCGAATCTGGTTTCTGACGTAAGCAGTTTTTGTAACGCACAAGGTTCCAGGATCCTACGTTTTGTTGTGCTCTGTGTTGGTTTGTGAAATCTATTTGAATTGAACTTGAATTTTATGGGCGTCATTAATTTTATTTTGATTTATATTAATGTATTTCTCATAAATAATAATAGGGTATATTAGAAGCCAGATAATGATTATTTTATGTGCTAAAAGGGAAGGAAAAAGGGTTTCGCACATTGCGAAACCCTTTTTCCACTTAAACAAACATTTATTCCACATTTTATTCGTCTACTTTCATTCACATATTACCGAACCTTCATTAACTCTCCAAAAAATATAATAGTTATATAATTAAATACTTCAATGCCCGGGTCATAGATATTGCCGCCGATATGAAAGGACGTCCTATCTTAGGGCATTACCTCCAGGCGGCTAGACCTCTTACACTAAAACTACCCCTACGCACTTATTCTAACCTCTATTGTGTTCACCTCTTTTGTTTTTTTTAGGTAAAATAAAATAATTTGTATAAAAATTGTTATTTGAAGATATGTTTTTAATTATTTAAACCATCTTAATTCTTAAATTAAAGCGTGCTTAGGCGTAGGTCTAAACTACATTTTTCCAAACATTTAGATCCGGATTGTCTGTAAGGATATATTATACTATTTCAAACAGAACAAACATATTTTTTTATGTAGAACATTCATGAAGCTGTAAACTGTATACTGATTATTTTATTCAGAAGGAGAACTGTCCTTCTATAAGTATAACTATACTAATCTACTTCATGTACATTTCTTTACAACCAACCCATCTATATAAAATTTAATGTAAAACCTCGCTAAGTTTACAAACTATGCATAATGTTTCGTGACAATTCTAGTGCATAAATAAAGCTGAATTTCAAGCTATCTGGTAGCGTGCTACAACAAATACATAGTGCATTCACCCTTCTTTGTTCGCCCATTTGGCACAACCGACGGAAATCATTCTCGTATATTGAACACATACAATTTCATAATAGTTTAATCGATTAATTAAACCAAATTATCGGAACAAAGTTTGTGTGGATAAAGGGCTTTGATAATTATTTTGTTTTGTATTTGTGGAATAGCAATCATGGTTTTTAATAGAGTTTTAGTTAATAAGCGTTTATACTATAATAACATGAATTTGTTTAGTAGAAAAATAATATCACTACGTAGTATAAAACAAAGTCGATTTCTCTGTCCCTATGTCCCTATGTCCCTTTGTATGCTTAAATCTTTAAAACTACGCAACGGAATTTGATGCGGTTTTTTTAATAGATAGAGGGATTCAAGAGGAAGGTTTTAGTATATAATTTATTAGGTTTTAGACAAAGCGGGCGAAGCCGCGGGCGGTAAGCTAGTAAACTATAAAGAAAATACGAAAATAAATTTTCTCATAAGTAAGTACCTAAAAACTTTGAATTTGTGTACATTTTTCTCTAGAATAGAATATGTTTCAATTAAGAAAATTGATGTATGTACACATTTGTATTTAAGATTAAAAATGAGAACACTTCATCGATTTGTTGTATTTAACGTTACCATGGAAACCATTACATTTTATTTGAATATAACAATGATGATGCTAGAGAAAATTCAATTTATATATAGAGTTAAAGAAATTTGATGAGGTTTGGACTTAATTATTGCTCCTCCTCTTCCTCCACATCTACAGAAGATTGGCGAAAAATAATTAGACTCTTTATAAAAAACCATGACTATTTCCTCGATTTCTCAGTATTTGTTAGTTCAGTAAAAACATTGTTGTTTAAACTATTGTTTTACAATTAGAAGAATGATAGTAATGTACGATCTACTACAATTTTAATAAAAACAAAATCAACTACTAAGATATTTGTTACCAAATCAAACTATACAGAACGGATTATATTACTTTAAAAATAAACATTATATTCTGGAATTTCACAAATGTTTGTTACATACTTGGTAAACAAGTGAATCCACAAGTTAAAGCATAGTGTTATAACAGTTCTATGTTGGAATTACTTAGAATTCTAGACATGTGGGTGTCCTAAATATTAAAATATCATTAAGCGATAATGAAAGAATAAACAGAAGTAATTTTCGAATATTTCTTTAGGTAAGTCTAGATTTTAGGCGTAATCACTACATAGTATAAAACAAAGTCGCTTTCTCTGTCCCTATGTCCCTATGTATGCTTAAATCTTTAAAACTACGCAACGGATTTTGATGCGGTTTTTTTAAATAGATAGAGTGATTCAAGAGGAAGGTTTTAGTATATAATTTATTATGTTTTAGACAAAGCGGGCGAAGCCGCGGGCGGAAAGCTAGTACATAATAATTAGAAAATAATTAGGTTTTGCGAAGCGTCTCAGAACCGAAATTAAGTACCGTATAAACATCTCATTTGTTATTCCAGAATAACTAGGAATATTGGAATATTTAGCAATTTCTAAGTAATTATTGGCCTGAGGTTTTCAAAGTTCTCAAAAGCGAAATTAACTTGATTTTCAAATGAAATTATGCTTTAGATACATGACATGAAAAACGATACTATTATTTAAATTATATTTATTTTTACGTTGCAAAATGTAGGTTCATTTTGTTACTAAAGTTATAGCTATCAACCAATGGAAGTCATCAAAACCGTCCTGTTGTTTCGACGATTGGCGGGAAAAAAAGATAAGCAAAAAACTATAACTGTTGTTTTCATAAACATAACATAAACTTTCATATCCATTGAACAGCTGTTAAATTGACATTACAGACTGTAATACTTTTTTATTTGTAAAAAATGTAAACTATAAATGTATTTGTCCAATAATTGAAAATGTTTGAAAAACAGTGATCGGCACAAATAGTTACAATTCGTAAACAATCAAAGGTCGATTGTCTGGAGCGAGATGGAAAATTCCTTTAAAAATGGCGGCCGAATATTTTTAATTGGTTATAGAATTCAGTTTTTTTGGGTTATATTGTATTATATAATTTGCTGAACAGGCAAAAGTTGTTTCAAAAGAATAACAATATTTTTTTTACTAAACACATTTTTTTATGTGTATTCACATATATTTTTTAAAAAGAAAATGTTTTTTATGTGCTTTTTGAACCGATCTACTTATTCACTAATTTCTGTGACATCCATCTTGTGATATTTTAATTTTTAACTAGGTACAGGACCAATTTTGTTAGGTAGATGACAAATCATAAACTTTTATTCTAGGATGTTACGGTTTCACAAAAATGTTTTTATTAAGCGATTAAAGCAGTGCTAATTATGTAAACAATGCGTAGATGAAGTTGATAATATCAACGATTATTGTTTTTATTCAAATTAGTTTCGAACCCTCGACCTTCAAGTCTGGTAAACGATTAACTAGTACGGAAATATGAAACATTCCTCTTTCATCGTAAACATCGCGGGAAAATATTCAAAAACAATGACTAATCGCGCTTGAAAAACTTATTTATTTTCCATACGATATCTTTATAAAATTTCAAGGCCCCGTAACACTTGTGATAAAAAATCATAGCTATTTACACTTTTCCTAGATATGTAACACAGGGACAAAACAGTAATTCTATCTAAAAATTAAATTATATTTATCTAAGATGGGAAGGAAGGAAATCAGCATAAGGCCGGAGCGACGACCGCGCGAGGTCGATTGATGTAAATGCAGATCCAAGGCAACTGTCCCACTTAATCCCACTATTTAATAACAACCGTTTCACAATAGCATAAGGTTCAAAATCGCTTGTACGTTGCACTGCTCTATTATGTACTAGTAATTGATACTTTATGTACTAGTAGTAGAGTCTATTATCCATTGTGCTGGATGAGAACAGTTCAGAGTTGCAACTGTATGATGTTGGTCTTAGTTGCTTTTAGGGTTCAGTGTGAGGATCCGTCAAGTTGTCTATCTAATAATGAGTATTCTAGTTATTTTATAAATACAATGGAAATCAATAGATTTGCTTTATTTTTAGGTAAGTACTTTAACACAAGGATCATACTTTAAAAAGAAATGGAAAGTTCCGTGAAAATTTTCTCGATTAACTTTTATTTTATATTTTTACAGCAGTGAAAAATATTTAGAAATTTAAATGTAGGTAAAATATCAAATTGAAGATCGAAAAATAATTATTATCCTGATAATTTTTACATGTGTTTATCCTTTTCTCTAATCGCAAATTAAAATACAGTCAAAAACTCTAGATAGCTTCACATAAAATGTTATATTAAAAACTTTTTTGATTTAAGAAAACTTTACTATTTAATTTTAATTAAATAATAAATACCAATAACAAATTCACTCTTGTCTGTTTATATTTCAGTGATTTACACGTAACAAGACAAATCTATAAAAACTAAATCACCATGAGACGAATATCTCTTTATATGGTCTGTGAATTGAATCCTAGTTTCTTAGTAAATTTAAGTCATTAATAATTACGGTTTTTACAATTAGCCAATTCTTTATTCTTATGAATCAAATTTCCTGTCATTATATGAACAAGAATTTTGGTATAATAATAAAGAGAGCATTGATTTTTTACATATTTTCAATGATACAACATACAAAAAAAGGCAATAATTTTACTCCTAAGCCATTAATATTATAAACAAATTACTAAAATATAAATTTTGTTATTAACTTGTTATAAAAAGCATGTTTTAAAATGTGGAAACTAATACTCTAAACTTTTATAGAGCACATAAACAACTCGAAATATTTCGATTGAATTATTCAAGCACTTTAAACAGATAACTTAAAATATTTTCTCAAATTTCAAAATATGAACCGTTCTACATTCCACAATTCAATGGATACCTAACCTCAAAAGTAATTTACCACAAAATGCTATACATCAACTAACTATACTAATATCTATAGCCGCTAGTCCAGGCTCCGCCTAAGACATACACAGTGGTTTATATTTTATATTGGTAAAATTAGACCCACGACAATGTCCCAAACTCGCAAAATTTACCTCAACATACTATTATGTTGCCAGAGAACGCTACATAAACTACTAGCTGTGCCACGCGGTTTCACCCGCATTGCTCCGCTCCTGTTGGTCTTAGGGTATATACCCTATAACCTTCCTCGATAAATGGGCTATCTAACACCGAAAGAATTTTTCAAATTGGACCAGTAGTACTTCAAAAATATCTCAAAACAAATATAAGTATAAAGGTGTATATAGGTTACCAATACAACATTCTTCAAAAACGGCACACTCTTTTTACTTATACTCAAAACTAGTGTTAGATATAATGTCTAAATCAACCAGAGAACGTTACATAAGTTCATGCGTTGAACACATGCCTGCATCCTGTCCCCGTTTGTGAGGTAAACCACTTTAGTTACATTCATTTTATCATATATTGTATACGTATATTAGCTGTCTACTAATGGGTGTTAACGGTAGCATTCTAGTACAATTAATATCCTACAGGAAAATAATTGTAGTGGACATTATTATTTTGTAGCAATTTAAATTATTTACAGAGTAATTATACAGTTTTTTGGCTCTCTGTGGTCGTTGCAGCCTTATTCTTCTTGCTCTATCATCAAAAGAATTATCCTAACAGTACTAAATCGTTTTAGTTCCTGAAACACTAATACAATTACATAGATCCTTCTAGATCAGCTTTCTTAATTATTAAGTTTTATTTGATATTATAATAACCGCTAATTTAAGAAGTGGCAAAGACTTCTTTTACTTTAGAAAAAGCTCCCAAAAACTTCAACGTTTACCAACTTATGTGCGTCAGCTAATTTACCGCGAATCGGACTATATCCAGCCTATCATATAATATTCACATATTAGTGATCCAAACACTTAATATTTTGGTAAATTATAAATTCGGAGTCAAAGTGAATTTCCTCAATGTAGCAACATTACCTTGGCAACTATCTACCGATTTAGTTGTACCGGACACTGTCCGTGTGTTGCCACATACAGCCTTGAGCTACCACATATGAACGTAGGCTTTCTATTCAACACTTGGCCAATTTAATTCAAAAAATATTTAAAAGGTTTTAATTTTTTGGAACCTAGATTTTTTGGCACCCAAAAAATTTCAAAACGATTGACTTTCTTTGGTATCTATAACATTTTTTAACTGTAATTTTGCGAAAAAAATTAGGCAAAAGATGAATTAAACAAAAATCGAATACATCATTCTCTTATTATGAATATTTAATCAAAACATTTTAATAAAGTAAAAGGTGATGACGATAATTTAGTGTAATAGTGTAAGTATTTAATTAGATTTGTATTTAAATTTTGTAACCTTATGTTTGTGTTTGTAAATAAGTACTTAGTACCTACCTAGGTAGAATTTGAGACAACGAACATCAATAACTTTTTTGTGTTATATTCAAAAGTAGAGTACTGTATTAAATTAGAAACAAAAGATTTTATATTATATTCAACAAGTTTATTTTTTTAATAAAGCTCATAATTATCTAACAATGCTTTTTATAGTCTAAAAGTTTATCTCGTCTAGTTCTAAGTATTTATTAATCAAGCCAAATCAGACCAAATTAAAACGTTAGGTTCCCTTGAATTGAATTCCAAAAAGATCTATTCTTGTCTTGCCAAGAAAATTTCACACCCACACATACTTTAAAAAAACATTGCATTGTTTTTGTTATACATAGTAATAAATCCTGTACTAGCAAAAGTTTATTGAAAATAAACACTTTTTAAAATTACTTACTAGTACACTTGTCTATAATTGCCTCCTGAATGAATAGTACCTACCTATGTGTATCTTTTCTTTTAAATGCTTTATCCTTAGTTTCCAATTTAATTCAGTATTAATAACAATCAATGTATACTAATAATTTAACCAGTTTTTTTCTTTTTCTTTCACCCAAGGAGGGAAACAGTCGAAAATTGACTTAACACCTAGAGAGACCTAGTTAAGACAATATATTAAAGTATAAAAAGAACCTAGTAGTGGTAGACTACTACTAGGTTCGTTTTATACTTATATATAATATTGTCTTAACTAGGTCCCTGATGGTTTTTAGTAAGTAGTAGTAGTAGTAGTAGCAGTAGTAGCAGTAGTAGTAGTAGTCTAAAATCTAGCACAATCTATGAGCTATTAGCATATATTTAGCTAGATAAAACAAGCTATCGCAACCTCGCGACGCGTTGGAGGCAACAGGTTCATTCAACGCAGCTCGGTGACCATGATCCGTAGTTGCGCGGACAAACACGACACTTTATTTGTATCTAATTATGTAGATTCATTAGAATTTTATAAGTTGATGAGTTTGTGTTAAATTTAATGATTTAAAATTAATCATGCTATTTTTAAAATTATTATTTATTTGTATGTATGTGAATGTCGAATGCTATCTAAATTCATAGTTAAAGTTAGGATTACTAAATTTTAATAATTAATATTGTAGTGTCACATACACTTATACATTATAATTCTTGTATTAATTCTCAAAACATCGAAATGATTAGAAAATAGAGCATAGTAAATACGTCAAATTTGACGAAATAGAGTTAGTTATAATTAGTAGTATTTCCATGACTGGTAAAATAACTCTCTAAACTAAATTATAATCAAACTCAAAGACGTTTCTATAGAGTTCCAATACCTAACATCTACAAGCATATTAAAAAATACCGAAAAAAGTTACTCTAACGTTAGTCACAAAGCGTACAACATGTCCGCAAAAACCCGCTCGAATGGTGATCGCCAGCGCATAAAGCGGTACAACATTGCACTTGGCGCGCACTCCCAACTGTGTCAGGGCCGGCGCGCGGAAAATCTACAGCTTATATAACCAGTGCAGTAATCTGTGATATTGTCTAAATGAAAACACAGATAAAATATCGACGTCAATACGCGGCGGCTGTCAAATTGATTTTTTTTTTCGAACGTAACGCTGTCCATGGAATTCGAGTTTTAAATATTTCACAGATTGTCTATGGACTGGTGTAAAATGTTTTGGCGCGAATTTTGAATAAATAATTGAATTGATGAAGTTATTAGATTATTTTGTTAGATGCGTTTTGTTGATGTAAAACTAGTTTTTACTATCTGACAAACTAGGCATATTGAATGCAAATTGTTGTTGCTATGAGTTTATCCATTATATTTTTTATTCCTGTTCGTCTTTATTAAAATATGGAAAATAGATTGTCGGTTGCTAAGTAATACGTTACATAACTTGTAAAGAAAAGGAAATGCTATTAGATCAATTAATTTTTTATGTCCAATGTTTTGCATGATTAGATACTGTGGCATTATATTTTAATTTTTTTCTACCCTTTATAAAATAAAAAGAATCGACACTACAGCAACTTTCCAACATCTCTATAATATTAAAAACCATTAAATCATTATACCATTGAAACATCCGTAATTCGACACTTCATAGTTGACTTACAGAAAACACACAATAATTCATCTTCTGAAGGAAAAAACTGCGTTAGAATTTCCTAAAATTCGTTAGCGTGTAATTTTATGTTCTGTGGCGAGGGGCGGGTCCAATAGAGCGTGAGTGACACGTGTCTCTGTTTAATCTATGGTCATTCCAGGTTCCGTATGTTTTTAATTATGTACACTCTTTTAGTTGTTATTAAATTCTTAACCTTTTAAGTTGTTTTCTTAGTTTATGTTAGGTGGGTTATTAAGCGTGCATATGTTATTGAAGAAATAGACTATTTACAACAAATATGAAAAAATGGGTAACCTATTAAAAACTCGAATTTCTATTACCCGAATCTTAAAACCCCGAAAACGGTTGTTTGAACTTTTAAAAGACAGATGTAATGAATGACAAATTTTTAAAATTCCTTTTTTAATTTCCCAGATGAATCAATTTCCAGATGCACCAAAACCAGATTTTTAAAAAGTATTTTTTTGTTTCCCGTATTCTCATAATACAGATCTCATTATACCAGATTCTCAGAATACTTTTTTTTGTTTCGCATCGTACCATTTTCCAAATAAACTATTGCCAAATTTTCATAATCTTTGTATTTGGTTCCCATATAATCGTATAACAGATAAACTATTGCCAGATTTTCATAATATTTTTATTTGATTTCCACACAATCGTGATTATACCTTTACTATCGACTAAAAATAAACATTGTCAGTAAGTAAATTTATTGTTTTACTTGTCCATTACAGACCGGTTTTAGTGTCCAAGTCGACTCAGTAGGTTAGGTTTGAACTACGACCCCCACGCTAGAACTGACTCGCTATTGTTTTACTTGCCCATTACAGAAAGGTTTAAGTGTCAAATTCGACTCAGTAGGTTAGGTTAGGTTTGAAGTGTGACCCCCCATGCACGAGCCGAGCGAGCGAAGCAGGCGTGCCGCGGCAGCGGCCGGCGAGTGCCAGAACCGACTCGCTATTGTTTTACTTGCCCATTAC
>CAJQZM010041754.1:61060-73866 GCA_907164665.1 Colias nastes | reverse complement strand
CACATCAAAAAAACAAAATTGCGTCCTCTAAAAAACGCAAGGTTAGGCCTAAAAAATGTAACATTTCAATGGATCATACATTAAACACTTGACATCACTAAAACAAGTTTAAAATCCCTTAAAATAATTTAATTTCTGTATTATTTCATAAAACAGGAGTTAGAGAAGAATCAAGAAGAAGAAGCGGTCGCGCAGAAGCAGAAAGAGGAAGAGAGTAAAATAATTAAGGAGAGACAGGAGAAAGAGAGATTGGCGGTAAGATATAGAAAAAAATAATTATTATGGTTGCAAATATAGGTATAGATCATAATTAGCCACTCAAGTTTCAGAGAGATCAGTAAAAAAATCTTTCGCTTTTAAGTTTTAACAAGAGTTTATAATATTCAGTTTTTTGACCGCCTCCTTGGTACAGTGGTTGACGCGTGAGCGTAGAACCGAGGAGTCCTAGGTTCGAATCCCGGTGGAGACGAAGAAAAAAGAAATGTCTTGGTCTGGTAGGACACAGAAAGCTGATCACTTGTCCCTAAAGAAAATCGATCAGTGAAACAGATGTATAATACATCTGCCCCTTACCCCACTAGGGGACATGGGACTTCACTTTTTTTTTAACTTAACTTCACATTTAACTTTATCTAGATTTCCACTTTCACTTTAACCCTACCCTCCACTTTAACTTTCACTTTGACCTTACCTATCACTTCAACTTTTGCTTTAATTTACACTTTCACTTTAACTCTGATATTAAGTTATTATAGCACTCAAATAAAAAAAATTAAAGAATGTAATTTCGTCCCTGCAACACGAAATACTTGAGTTCGAATCCCGCCTCATGATCGAGTTTTTTTCTACTCTTTTACTTATTTTAACTTACACTTACACTCTAACTTCCACTTTCACTTACACTTTCACTTACACTTTCACTTACACTTAACTTTACCAATTACAGCAAGCAACGGAAGTGGAACGAAGCAAGCCGCGAGAGAAGAGCTCGACGGACAACAGTCTCTACTCTTTGCACGATTTTGATATTAATATTGACATCGATTTGCCTATAGCTAGTGAGTATTTTTAATATTATACTATGATTGATTTTAGAATATATTTAATTGACAAATACCTATTTTTAGAAGATTGAGGCTGAAAAACTTAATTAATATGTATAATGTTTATTCTAAAGCTTAAATGTGTGTCTAAACTATAAAACAACATTTTTATGTACTTTTATTTCGTTATACTAGTATAATATACATTTGTGTTAAAGAATTTCTTATCTTACCTTTAAAGTATATAGTTTAGATTTCTGGGGCCTTATGACCGCTTATTTCGACACAGTTTAGGCCGTGAAAAGAAAATGTTAAGACGACCAGGGACCGTATTTTGGCCGTGAATTGAACTGACTGGTAAATTCATATTATGAATAAAATGAATTTTCCAGTCAGTTTAATTCATGGCCAAAATACGGCCCTGGGTCGTCTAAACATTTTCTTCAAATTTGAGTGTAATGAGTAACGTATTTTTTTTTATTATTAGTTGAAAATAACATCACAAAAGCAATAGTGTTGTAAGTTGTTCAAAAAAATTGATGTAATAAATTTTTATTCACAGGGGCGGTTACAAGCCAGCCGAAGCAAATTACTACAAAAGTGAAAGAAACCGGCCCGAAGCGATCTTTGAATCTCGAGGAATACAAGAAAAGGCACGGGCTTATATAGTATTGCTTTACTAGTTTAGACGCGCGTGTTTGTTTAGTTTTTTGATCAATAAATATTTGTTTTTGAAGTGAAACTTTTTTAGGCGCGTTGAGAGTAAAATTTCAAGGTCGCATAATGGTATTTTTAAATCTTGCTAAAGAAGTTTCACTTCTGACACGTGTGCTCGGCACACACGCTCTTTTTTTCTCTATATTTTGTTGTTTTAGCTCTCGCACGCTTAGCTTTGTAGTGCAATTAAAATGGAATATTTATAGTTTTTCCATATATGCAAAGAAAACATTGACGTAAAATATACAACTAGACGTCAAAAATAGTCCGAAAAAAAACTCTGCCTATGCGTGTATTATGCAGAGTTTTCTAATGAGCGTATACTGAAAATTGTCCAAATCAAAACTCTGCCTATGCGTGTATAAGGCAGAGTTTTATACTGAAAATTGTCCGAAACAAAACTCTGCCTATGCGTGTGTAAAGTAGCGTGTATGTATGTTTATGTCGTGAGTGATTAGGGAACAATGACACAAGTGAAACACTCGGACGTTAGATATCAACTGGTTTTATTAACTGAGTTATAATACAACGCACACTCACACCTTGCGGTTCATCATTCTCACACTTTCATAGTACGTGTATTAGACAGTTTTATAATGAGCGTATACTGAAAATTGTCCAAACCAAAACTCTGCCTATGCGTATATTAGGCAGAGTTTCATAACGAGCGTATACTGAAAATTGTCCGAAACAAAACTATGCCTATGCGTATATTAGGCAGAGTTTCATAACGAGCGTATACTGAAAATTGTCCGAAACAAAACTATGCCTATGCGTATATTAGGCAGAGTTTCATAACGAGCGTATACTGAAAATTGTCCGAAACAAAACTGCCTATGCGTGTATAAGGCAGAGTTTTCTAATGAGCGTTTACTGAAAATTGTCCGAAGCAAAACTCTGCCTACGCGTGTATTATAACATGTTTCGTTCCGAATTTTCTCGAATATTCTTACATCTTACATTATTTACTACTGTCTACTGTTTTGTTGCACTAGATGACTTCTTAGATATTTCTTTTGCTTACAAATAGAAAACTAACTTTTAAAATACTCATTGTTTTTCCAAAATACAGTTAATAATCAAAATACTATGTGATTCAATAAAAAAAATAGTCTTCTCATTCTTAAAGCAAATTCTAATAAAACTGAATTGTCTTCCCAAAAAAATACCATAAACAAAGCTGTGAAATAGATAACAAAATATACAGACATTAGTATAAGTAAATTATTAAAACTTTTTAAATGAACACGCGCTTAGTATAGAAAATATGTAATATTTATCGTAATATACCCATAGTGTTTTTTATTTCATGAACAATTAAAATATACAATTTTGTAGAACTCGTATTACAAAATATTTCGAAAAAAAAAATTAAATGGACGAAATTCACAGAAAAACGTCAAAAACACGAATATATTTTGCAATCCAAGAACTCTGTAACAATCTTCCAAATATTTTACAAAATACCTTCATTTATTATTAAAAAAATAAATAAAAAAGAATAAAAAACCGGATACCACCACATGTAGTTATAAATAAGTTAATTTAGTTAAGTTTTTTTTAGTTATTTGTTTACGTTATTGTACAAATATTATACTTTTTGACGGGTTTAAAACCAGTTTTAAACCGGTCACGTTGATTTTTTTACCTTGACGATACAATGTTTCTGAAGTAATGTTTTTTTAATTGTATGTATTTATAATTTTAGCGGAAATTGTTAGAAAATATTCTGGCTTTCTGTTTAAAAAAATATAGTATAGTATGTACTTATCTTTCGAAATAAATGATTATCATATGTATTAAAATAAGTTAAAAAACGGTTAAAATGAAAACCAACTGAAGTGATCTTTATTCATAAAATATATCAATATTATTATTTATTACTCTTAAAATTTCATTAATAACAATGTTTTGTAACATTACTATTTATATAATTTATAAAAGGTATTAAAGAAAACCTTATTTCTGTATTGATACGATATTATTTACCCTACACCCTGATTTTATTTCTTTCAATTATATTTCCCTTAAAACCAACTTACTCGTATAAATATAGTTAATTTTAAAATCTATATTTAAGGAACATACAAGAGCAATTTCGAATGGCACGTTTACATTATGTCGTTACGATATTTTATCGTAGACTTGGCTTTATCGACGCTTTATATATTACCAATTGTATTAAATACCAATTTTATATACAATTAACTGAATTTTTGAAGTGAAACTTCTTTAGGCGCATTGAGAGTAAAATTTCAAGATCGCGTTATGGCAATACCATCACGTCATGGAGTTAGGCGACTATGTTGGTATCTTTGAATCTGGCCAAAGAAGTTTCACTTCTGACACGTGTGTTCGGCACACACGCTCTTTTTCTGTTTATAAATGTACAATGTTGTGTATAAATAGATTATTAAAACCAATCATACAAATATAGCAATAAATATATAAAGCCTTATTGAAAATTGTAATCATTATATAATCTAGTTTTTTCAATGAACAAACACCATTCGTTCAACGATTGTTACTTAACTTAAATTTTGTGTGACTTAAAAGTAACTTAATATCTTTAATTTTAAAGTTATTTTATTTGAAATTAAAAAAAAACTAGCCTATGCCCTCTGGTCTAACACATATTTATATGAGAAATATGTATGTATTTGAGACAACTATCTTCAATTTTAAAATGACATACAAAAAAACTTAATTTTATCGTTCTTCTTCAGTCTTCTTCATAATATAAATATAGATAAAGACAAAAACAGGGTTAATTTCGAATTTAATATATAAGCGATCAATTGCTATTACTCAAAATACACACGAATAAAAATAATCATAATGCTACTCTAAAATGGTATTTTTATTCCGACCGTAAATTTTTCACACAACACAATATTCTGCAATTTCACACAAACTTTCATGTCTACTATATAAAAATAAGTCGGGTTTTCCCTCCTGACGCTATAACTCCAGAACGCAAGAACCGATTTCCACGGTTTTGCATTCGTTGGAAAGGTCTCGGGCTCCGTGAGGTTTATATAGCAAAGGAAAGGTGTCTCTGGTGGCGAAACGGAGTTCGTCCGGTTTGCTAGTTTCTAATATAAATAAGTCGTACATAATATCAATTACTACTTAGGAGTTTTCAACAAAACTAAAATATGATGTCTTTATCAATGCCACGATTTTCTAAGCTACTATCATACAGGAACAACGATATTTTTGTCGTAACAATATCGTGTGAACGGATGGTGACGATAATCAGTGTACCTATCGTCAACGATATGTGAATAATTTTAATTATATTTAGTGTAATCTATTTATTTTGTAATTATCATTACTTAACTCGGTAAAGCTCAAATGCTTAAATAAATTTTTTAAAATCGATATTTTTGTTTTATTGTCTTCCATATTTTTTTCCTTAATTTTCCTTTAGCACACTTAATTGAAGATAAAAAGGTGAGAAAATCTTAATATCTTTGTGAAATAAACCATGGGTTTTGAAAATTCAGCTAATAGGTAAGGTAACTAAATCTCACCAAAATAGGTTCAGCGATTTATTCCATATAAAGTAATAAACACAATTTTATAAGTCAAATTCTCTTAATAGGAAAGGGAAATAAAGTACACTTTAAAAACGATAAATATTTATTTGTAAAAAATCGTTTACCATTTTCGACGCATGTTGTTTCCTTGTTAACGGCTGAAAATAAATTATATATATTATTACTAGCTGTGCCCGCGCGGTTTCACCCGCGTGGCCCCACTCCTGTTGGTCTTAGCGTGATGATATATATTATATAGCCGACTCGACTAATAGATTCACTTCGATACATTTGCTACCTAAACACAAGCCTTCCTCGATAAATGGGCTATCTAACACCGAAAGAATTTTTCAAATCGGACAAGTAGTTCCCGAGATTAGCGCGTTCAAACAAACAAAAAAACTCTTCAGCTTTATAATATTAGTATAGATAATCTTGTTTAAAAAGCCATCATCAAAAACAAGAATTGCAATTATTGGCAATAAGTCTAAACATTAATTTTAGCAAAAGGTCAATTTATTATCACCTAAAATGTTGCTCTCCAATACAGTATTTCTTCAATGGCGTCAATATGCAGATTTTTGCTTTTTGAACCTAAAATGAATACATAAAAAATAAATTAGCCACAGAATATAAGCAAATACAGTAAACTATTGAAAATTAAAAGGTCGTTTATTTGGTCGATGTGCGGTTTAGGTACCTACACTTCAAGAAGTCAAAAATATCTGCATCGATTGAGCGCAAAATACAACACTATATTTATTTATTTTTATTTGCGGATCTACTATGAAAATACATCTACAAACACCGATAAATATTGATCTACAGACTAGAGTCTAGACAAATGGATTCACTTCGATACATTTGCTACCTAAACATTTGCAAAAAGAAGTTACGCATCACAATAATTTTACAACAGCGCAAGAGTTACAATAATATAACCGTTTTTTACAATCTTGCGGCGACATCTGTATCGATTCACATTATCTTGTAATATTTAGGTCTCCTGTGGGTCTCAATATTAAATAAGCGAAGACCTAAAATTACACCACCACAAACATTAAGCTGTATATTATGAAACCATTCATTGCTGCTGTTGTCGTCGTTAATTTAAAATATACTGTGAAAATATTATATACTTAGTTTCAAGTTTATACTTACAGGAGGGCGAGCGGGACTGGGTCTCTAAAAAAATTGAGCTTCTTTAGTTCTTGTGCGATGAACAAAAAAATATGAATGTTATTCAACATTTGGTATTATGTGCTTACCCGTTTCTTATGTGGAGGAGTAGGTTCCTAAAAATATATAAAGGATGTAATTTTTATACGAATATGTATAAGTTTATTTAGGTAATAGGTAACATTAGACCATGTTTGTATTGATTCAATTTTATTCCTTTTTTACGACTTTTTGTTTTACTGCCTAAATTTAACCTACATACTTTAAAAATATGGCTACGTGTACCTACGAATCTCTGTAAAGCAGCTACGTTTGGTAGATTAACATTCGCAAAATTGGTGAACATTAAAAATTTTCTACAATTACAGAATATTACGTGCAGTGTGTTAAGCAAATTACAGCGGGGTCAATCACGAGATGGGTGACCGCTTACTACTATTATTTGTGTGTCTCGATCCTTCATTAAATAAACCGAACTGAAAATAAACAAAAAGTTTGTTTATTTATTTGAAACCGCTTATTTCAGGAACTAGATACTAGACCTATTTCAGAGGAGGTGCTACAACAAGATTTGTTAAATAGTTTGGAAAATCCAAAAGTGCACGCCTCATAATTTTTTTTTAATAATTATTTATTAATTATTATTTTTGTTTATTTAATAACAATTAAACCACATCGAATCAGACCCTGAAAAATGAAAGGGTTCTATTCCTGAGCATACTCAAGCGTAAGAGAAAAAAAAGACTCGATTAGTAAAGTATTTCGGTCGCTATCGTGTTAACAAGAAAATCCTCCGCACATACAGACACACGGACGTCCAAGACAGAACTTTTTTAAACTGTTTTTTAACTAGTTTAAATAACAAAAATGACATCAAAAATATCATGAACGTTAAAAATAGTGTTTTTTCTTAATATGTGTGTGTATGTATTATCTTACAAGTGCAATGTATGATACATAAAGACATTTTAAGTTTGAAAAATTGAAAAATCAGATGTTTTGCGCGAAGTGACAGTAGTACCCACCTCAACGCTTCGCTTATGAGGCGTGCAAAAGGTAATAATTATGGTACAATACTCACTTCATGGTAGGCTTCGTGATATTCTTCCGCAAACTCGGGATCACTAATCTAAATAAATAATTAAGTAATAATTTAGCCGCTGTTTAGTTACTCATGAGTTCGAAAATAAATAACTATGGAAATAACATTAAAATAGTAGTTACAGGTAAATTAGCTTGGAGAAATTTTTGCATATGTAGTGGTGTGTATATTACTCAGATCTTAGAGCGCGTTTCCACTATATCGTTCTGGCCTATACAAAAATGTTTCGATATCCTAACATTACTATTTAATTTTATACTTATTCCTAGCAACACTTTTGTTTTCAATAAAAACAAGTTTTTATTTGAAAGAAAATGGTTTTGACTTTATAAAAAAAATATATCATTCAATTTCACGTCCTTGAGCAAACGACAAGGCGACTACCGTGAAACAATAAAATATCGTGTCCATAATAATTTGTTTCATAATTAATATTTGACCATAATAATTACGAAACAAAACAAATAAATAAATCGTCACTTGATAGTGGAAAGTGGAAACACGCACAAAACCAGAATAAACCAGTTTACGCTGTCCGCAGGTGCCACGTGCAGACGTTTGGTACCGTTAGAACATAAAATTCAAAAATTATAATTATTACGTATAGACCGGGAGATATTGACACAAAATTTCGAGTCATTTGTAACAGGATGGCGGTTCTACAGGGGTCTTAGTACGCAATGACAAAAAGAAAAACGATGGTGTGAACACTGGTACCGGCGGCTTAGTCGCGTGGGCGTTAGTCGAACTCGTCGGAAAAATAGCGAAAGTCAAACGATTTGTAACACAAAAATTTTAGAATTTACCGACAGCCCATAAAAAAGAAGTAGGCGGTAGTGTCATGCCATACTTTTCCGGTGTGACTTACAGCCCGCCATACCGACGCGAATGTGTTGATTTAAAAAAAAACAATTCAACCATTTGTACCAGGCTAACTTTTGCACAGGTAACCATCGTCGTGCAGCCATTTACGAAAATCGCCATGCCATACTTTTCGGACGATTCCAAATGGTCGCCATACCGCCGAAAATCTGCAAAAATTTTTTTTTTCGCCAAACTTTTTGTACCAGTATTGCATTTGGATTTTTGGAGAGTATTTGATAAAATGTGACCATTATTATATTTACCATACTTCTAGTAGGGGGAAAAAGTGCTGCCATACTTGAAAAATTAATTTAGTATTAATTTATATAAGTGAAGATTTCCACCACCTAGATCTTTGAAATTTTGTATTTATATTCGTTGAACCTCAAACTTACAGGAAAAATTAGTGCCATACTGTTACTAATCGTTCAAAATACGAATAAAATCTTACAATAAAAAAAAATCTTATACACATTCGCCACCTCCCACAGGTATGGCATTATCACACTTCTATTTATAATCATTCAGGAGTTGTTGAAAAAAAAAATTTAGGGTGGTACAAATGGTTCGGCGAAAAAAAAAAATTTGCAGATTTTCGGCGGTATGGCGACCATTTGAAATCGACCGAAAAGTATTGCATGGAGATTTTCGTAAATGGCTGCACGACGATGGTTACCTGTGCAAAAGTTAGCCTACAAATGGTTGAATTGTTTTTTTTAAATCAACACATTCGCGTCGGTATGGCGGGCTGTAAGTCACACCGGAAAAGTATGGCATGACACTATCGCCTACTTCTTTTTTATGGGCTATCGGTAAATTCTAAAATTTTTGTGTTACAAATTGTTTGACTTCGCTATTTTTCCGACGAGTTCGACTAACGCCCACGCGACTAAGCCGCCGGTACCAGCGTTCACACCATCGTTTTTCTTTTTGTCATTGCGTACTAAGACCCCTGTAGAACCGCCATCCTGTTACAAATGACTCGAAATTTTGTGTCAATATCTCCGGGTCTCGTTTCTTTTTCAGGTTAGTAAATTTTTCATTTTAGTAACATTGTTAATGTAAAAGTTATACGTATGTTAAATGTGCAAATATTAAAATAAAGTCTCATCTTTTTCAGAGGAGAAACACATATAGTTTAATTTAAAATCCCTTATATATATAAAATAAAAACTAAAAATAAAATGTTGTTTTATTTTATTTGCTGACCATACACTACTACAAACGCAAAAATTTCTCCAAGCTAATTTACCTGTACTTACATATAATATATAAAAGATTTACTACAAAACATCTTACCAGACCATGTGCGTCATCCTCTCCATCATCAGTGTGACGATATGGTGGAGCGCGATACTGTAATAATGTAATGATGCTATATAATTAAATTTAGGGTAGTTACAACCCGCATCGTTTCAATTATTTTTTTTCTTTTTTTTATCAGTATCTAGGTAACTAGGTGCTTGGACCTGAATAAATCTGCTATTTATATATTTATAAATGAAAAAGGCGTTTCGACGACCCAGGAATAGTTAGTATATGAATAGCATTGTTAAAACGTAAATTTACAACATTTAAATTTACGTTTTTAAACATGAAATCGGTGTGTCCTGCAGTAATGTAAATAAGCACGTGTTTTAAATCCGTTAAATTAACCAAAGATCACTAAAATTACTTACTGCATGTGAATGAGGTCGCTGTTCTCGTAACATTACTTGAGATAAACCTCCAGCAAAAAGACCAATCAAGACCAAAATAATATAAAACCTAGTCATTATAAATTGAATGCCCAAATACGAAATAATACAAGAACCACCCTTATATACCTATATAATTAATTAAATTATTAATTGCAACACATTGCTTTGATTGCCAATTTTCACCTTATAATTAATGAATTTTCATGCTTTTTGATTACCTATTAGGTACCTACCTAACTGATATTAATTTGAAAACTATTCTATGATCGTGAGTTCTCAATTTTGACTCTTCGATTTTCTCAATTTTCTTATAGGTTTTCTTTACTCTATAGAATATAGATGCTTGAAAACTACTCTAGGAAAGATGGTTCTAGCTAGAGGCTACATATTTTGTCAGGTTCTGGAGAAGATCTATGGGGAATCACGCAATGCAATCTAGTTAAAGATAAAAGATATCTGGTGAGGTATTTTAAAAACTTGCTCTTTTCAATTTTAAGATATACGATACACACGTTAATATTGTAGTTACTTGTAAAGTAAATCAATCAAAATTTAAACAAATTTTGATATGAAATCTATTAATAGCACTTTTGAAATATAGAGGTACTTACATGGATTCAAAGGTAAAATTAACACATGTCTGTTTTTTTAGAACATTATAATTTAGTAGTACATACTAAAATGTATGATAACGTATGGTCAAGATTTTAACGGATTTTAAACGCGAATTATTCATTATACTTTATTTTTTTTTTTACATAGAAATACTAAATAGCCAGGCATTTGACTGCACCGTTACCTGATGGTAAGTAGTGATGCAGTCTATGAAAGGGCATGCCTGCCTAGATAGAGCCTATTCATTTTATCTACACTAATATTATAAAGAGGAAAACTTTGTTTGTTTGTTTGTTTGATTGTAATTAATAGGCTCATAAACTACTGGACCGATTTTAAAAATTCTTTCACCATTCGAAAGCTACATTATCCACGAGTAGGTAATATAGGATAGGTTTTATCCCGGAAATTCCACGGGAACGGGAACTATGCGAGTTTTTCTTTGAAACCGCGGGCGGAGCCGCCGGCGGAAAGCTAGTTCATTATATTATTATCCCGACTATCCCGACGTTACGCACACTTTGCAGCGAGCAAAAAATCCGTTAAAATCTTTAATTTTTAAATTTAATACTCGCATAAAATAAACACTAGAAGGTACAACGTATACATATTTTTTATATAACTATGTATACAATCATTGATAAATAATATTTATCTATACTAATATTATAAAGAGGAAAGGTTTGTATGTATGTATGTATGTATGGTTTTCACGCATAAACTACTGGACCGATTTTGATGAAATTTGGCACAGATAATCTTTAGACCCTGAGAAAGAACATAGGCTACCTTTTATTGCGAAATATGTACCACGGGCGAAGCCGGGGCGGACCGCTAGTTAGTCATATACAGTACAGGCTTTTGAATAAATAGAGAAAGGAGACCACAATAAAAACACCAAAATATCATTAAGTATATTTAATTCATAAAAAAAGTCTTTACAATACATTTGAAATACAATTTTCACTTGAAATAATACATTAAATGCAAATTAATACAGTCTTCGTGTCTGACCTTGAAAAGATGAACAAAAATTCATAGATTTATCTTTTTGACATTATATTTATATAAAACAAATCTCAAATAAAATTCTTAGCATTACACCATGTATTGAACACAAAAAGGAATATACACATACTAAAGTTCATGGAATTTTTAAAAACACAATTTTATATGTTTGTATGTATTATCATTATATTGTTGTGACCAAATCGATATTTGTATAAAACATAAATTTTTATTTTCTGTGCTTTTTTAGATGTTAATTTATCTACTTTCCATGAAAAGATCCGTTTTATAAATTTATAACCAAAAAAAAAGGTATCTTAGGTCTGAAGTTTGATACAAAAAATTGCACTTTTTAATTAAAATGGAATAGACTATAGTTATATTTGTTCTTAGAATAAAATAAAATTAAGTAGACGTCGATATAACAGTATATAATACAATTGGTTACTACATCGAGCTTAACTCGCGCGAGGACCCAACTTCCGTAGACAGCCAAGACCCTGAAAAATAATAAATATGTTAAAATTGTATACAGATGAAGAATAATCACACGTGTCAGAAGTGAAACTTCTTTGGTAGGATTCAAAGATGTCATCGCAATTCATGACGTGGCGGTATTGCCATTTTTTATATAGTTTAGAATGCTCCTGCATATTAGCTAGAGAATGCTACGGCCTCCGGGGAAAAGGCCGTAGGTTATGTCGGCCGTAGGTTATAACCTACGGAAATGTTAAAATTAATCTAAAAATATATTGTATTTAGATATAAATAATACTATAATTATAAAAGTGTCAAGTTAAATACACCTACACAGTGGACCTACCGAAACTAAACTCCACTGTGTTCCGTTTCACCGCAGTTAGCCGGGGCTGTAGGCACTTATAGAAATTAGCGTTCTAGATTAACGGCAAGTTGTGAACGGCAGAGGCTACTTCAGCCGTCGACATGTGGCGACGGCAGCCGTCGACATATTGACTGCTATTCAACGCGTCGACAACTGCCGTTGACATATTGACTGCTGTTCGACGCGTCGACG
>CAJQZM010041754.1:12453-57945 GCA_907164665.1 Colias nastes | reverse complement strand
TCCTTATATCTTTAGCTAAGTACTAATCTGCTATATCTTTTCCGTCCAAATCTGAACCTTATTGCTTACCACATAAGGTTCAACCAGCACGGTGGTCTCCCTTCTTGTTCCACATTATATCCAATGTAGCAGAGTTTTTCCTTCATAATTTACTGTCTTATGTATATTTTCCGTCCTAATTTGAACCTTATCCCTTACCACATAACGTTCATCATATCTATCATCCTTATATATCTTTAGCTAAGTACTAATCTGATAAATACATACATCAACCAAGTCTAGGGATATTTGGTATTGCATCAAATATCTCAAAATCTATTCTAAAGTAAAATCTATCTTCCATTTACAATATCACAAAATTCTCCATAGATTTTGAGATATTTGATGCAATACCAAATATCCATAGACTTTTTTTATGTATGTATTTTAATTCAAATCTGAACCTTATCCCTTACCACATAAGGTTCAACCAGCACGGTGGTCTCCCAAGCCAAACGCTGTTCTTGTTCCACATTATATCCAATGTAGCAGTTTTTCTTTCAACATTCACTGTCTTATGTATATCTTCCGTCCTAATTTGAACCTTATCCCTTACCACATAAGGTTCAACACGCACCAAAACAATCCTAACATATATTCTTTCGTTCTAATCTCAACCGTATTCCTTACCACAAGGTTCAACCAACACCGTAGTAATCCCTATAGCTTTTTATTGTAATTTGAACCTTATCCCTTAGCACGTAAGGTACAACCAGCACCTCTCCTCTTAGTTCATATTGTTCTTTACAATAGATATCTTTTGTTTTGCTAATTTTAACCTTAACCCTTACCACATAAGGTTCAACAAGCACGGTGGTCTCCCAAGCCAAACGCTGTTCTTGTTCCACATTATATTCAATGTAACAGAGTTTCACCTAAACTCTGTACAGAGAAATATATCTTAAGTGCTAATCTAGTCCTTATTCCTTACCACATAAGGTTCAACCAGCACCTCTCGTCTCAGTTCATCTTACCCTATATATTCCGTTCTAATTTAAACCTCATTCTTTACCACATAAAGTTCAAAATTTCTATCATCCTTATATCTTTAGCTAAGTACTAATCTGATATATATTTTCCGTCCTAATCTAAACCTTATTCCTTACCACATAAGGTTCAACAAGCACAGTGGTCTCCCTTCTTGTTCCACATTATATCCAATGTAGCAGAGTTTTTCCTTCATAATTCACTGTCTTATGTATATTTTCCGTCCTAATTTGAATCTTATTCCTTACCACATAACGTTCAACACGCACCAAAACAATCCTAACATATATTCTTTCGTTCTAATCTCAACCGTATTCCTTACCACAAGGTTCAACCAACACCCTATAGCTTTTTATTGTAATTTGAACCTTATCCCTTAGCACGCAAGGTACAACCATCTCCTCTTGTTCATATTGTTCTTTACAATAGATATCTTTTGTTTTGCTAATTTTAACCTTATTCCTTACCACATAAGGTTCAACCAGCACGGTGGTCTCCCAAGCCAAACGCTGCTCTTGTTCAACATTATATCCAATATAGCAGAGTTTTTCCTTCATCATTCTGACTGTTTCGAAGTCTGCTGAGTGATTGAACGCGTAACCTCGGAGAAGGAGTAACTGAAATTGATGGAATTTTAGTGTTTTTATTTATATACTTTCTTCTACCTTAATTTAGGTAAAAATTGTGTAAAATAAAGAGCGTGTGTATCGAGCACACGTGTCAGAAGTGAAACTTCTTTGGCAAGATTCAAAGATAGCAAATTCATCGCTTGAATCCATGACGTGAAGGTATTGCATGACGCGACCTTGAAATTTTACTCTCAACGCGGCTTGAAGTTTAACTTCAAAAATGTAATGATTTATAGATTATACCTACCGATAGTGTAAATGCGATAGTAACTCTGTCTCACTGTTTACGTACGCTTCTACGTCAAACCGATTTTGATAGAATTCGAAAGAAAAATAATTTGGAAAAAGATGAATCTATGTATAAATAAAGATATAGTTATAATGAACTGCGGACGAACCCAAGGGTAAAAGCAACTATTGTTTTAAATATGTACGTGTTAATCTGCTAGATAAATAATAACACTGCAAAGTTTTAAAATCTGTTCTGTTGTTTTAGTGTAAAAGAGCAACAAACATAAATCCATACTTCTATACATTTGAAGAAACTTTCTCTCGTTTGCACTATAAGGATTTTACTTTGTTAAAATAATAAATAATCTATACTAATATTATAAAGCTGAAGAGTTTGTTTGTTTGTTTGAACGCGCTAATCTCAGGAACTACTGGTCTGATTTGAAAAATTCTTTCGGTGTTAGATAGCCCATTTATCGAGGAAGGCTATAGGCTATATATCATCACGCTAAGACCAAAAAGAGAGGAGCCACGCGGGTGAAACCGCGGGGAACAGCTAGTACCTTAATAAGATATCGTGTGATATCTCGCCCGGCGATATCCAACCGTCTTGTAAGGTGGGGCAAAGCGAATTCTTCATAAACAGGACAAATGTGAGTCACACCATCACCTGTAGGATATTAAACTGATAAAAACCATCGCAAAAAGCAATTTTAAATAAAACAAGATATTTATTCAATACAATTTAATTGGTCATTAAAATTTAATCTTAGAAAAAATGTTTTGCTTAGCTACATGTCGTTTTGTGAAACATACAATAATATTTATGAATATTTTTTACTAATTATATCACAGATAGGTGGCTCTCGTGTTATTATTGTATTGCTTTTCTGTAACGGTGCATTTACATAAAACGAACATAGAGCTAAAGCATTATTTCGTGATCTTTTAGTGTAAAAGAAAACTTGTATTTGGTGTTGTTCAGTATTAGAACATTGCATAGAAACTTTACGAACGCACTAAGAACAAGGAAAGAATGCTCTACGCCTGTTTACACTAAACGAATTTGACGTAATGGGGTTAGAATGATTTGCTTGTTTGATATAAATGCACCGTTATGCATAAACAGTTAATACTTAATATATAAACATTACCTGAATCAACAACAACTCCAGAAATAAGCCCTTGAGCATACAGAGTGAGCACGGCTTGTATCGCAATGTATGCACTATCGAAGCCATATTTTTCAAACATCACCTATTAAATAAAATCATAATCAATTTAATTATAAGATCCTTAATATCTTGTTGAGTATTTTTAAATAGTTATTTATTTACTTATCAACACTTATTAAAAACTACTGAAGCTATTTTGAAATTTAGCTCTAATTACGAGCACATCTGTATAATAACTCAATCGACATATCAGTTGCCTGGAAGATATGGCCTACAGCCTACAGGCTGCTCATTGCATACATAATCTTTTGCACTAACTTTATTTTACACATACAATGGAATATAATCTAATAAATGTAAAATGGGGTTGCTTAAAAATTAAAGATGATATTTAATAAATAAAATACGTAACTTTGTACAGAATTATTTATCACTACATAGTATAAAACAAAGTCGCTTTCTCCCTATGTATGCTTAAATCTTTAAAACTACGCAACGGATTACTATTCACGCACTCTATATTAAAAAAAAACGGATACGGTTTTTTTTAATATAGAGTGATTCTCGAGGAGGGTTTTATTATACATATAATTTATTAGGTTTTAGACAAAGCGGGCGAAGCCGCGGACGTAAAGCTAGTTAATTATAAAATAAATACCTCAATCATCTTCTCCCTATTCTTAGTTGGGTTCATGGGTGGTTCGGTGAGCAATATCTTCGTCTCTTTGGGATCTACATTCATCTTGCTCGGACCGAACGTGTAGTCCCAAACGTGACACATGTCCTCCCAGTTTCGTACCACCTGGGGAAATTATTTGGGGAGATTATTAATTGAATCACCTATTTATTATTGTAGCTGCTCCGCGCGGTTTCACCCCCGTGGCTCCACTCCTGTTGCCCGTAGCGTGATGAAATATAGCCTATAACCTTCCTCGATAAATGGGCTATCTAACACCGAAAGAATTTTTCAAATCGGACCAGTAGTTCCCGAGATTTGGAAAGTTTGTTGTAGTGATATTTGTTGGAAGTGGAAGACATAAAATTGTTCTATACTTTATACTTCAAAACAGAATTACGTCAAAGTAAGATGATGATGATGATTCAACTAACATGAGCAAAAAAGAGACAAAGTAATTTGTGGCTGATTAGCCACTTTTAAACGTGGCACTCCCAAAGTGATAACTCATATTCTAGTAATCAAACAACAGCTCCAAAATCCAATTTATAAACTACACTTATTAATAAAAAAGAGTGTGTGTGTGTCGAGCACACGTGTCAGAACTGAAACTTCTTTGGCAAGATTCAAATATACCAAAATCGTCTCTTTAATAAATAAGGTGACGATATTGCCATGAGGTGACCTGGAAATTTTACTCTCAACACACCCAAAGAGGTTTCAAGTCAAAAATATTTCACAGATCTATATTATTAGTATTAACTCTTACCCCATTTTCCATAGGATAGCTGACTTCCAACATTGAACGGAGTTGGGAAGCTTCATCACCAACCATTAAATCCTGAAAATTACATAATATTAGTACTTATATTTTAAAATTATCTATTTCAATCAAGCTATTAGTACTTTTAATGTAAAAAATACAAAAAAAACAACACTATTATTACTGTTATTTTTAAATAAAGATGAGGGTGTTTAAAAGTCAATGATATTTTTCAAGCTAAATTATTTACAAATTGTCTGTAGCCTAAATCTATATCTACATAAGTTTAATATTTAATTATTTAAATATCTATACTAATATTATACAGCTGAAGAGTTTGTTTGTTTGTTTGAACGCGCTAATCTCAGGAACTACTGGTCCGATTTGAAAAATTCTTTTGGTGTTAGATAGCCCATTTACAGAGGAAGGCTTTAGGCTATATATCATCACGCCAACAGGAGCGAAGCAATGTGGGTGAAACCGCGGGGCACTGCTAGTTAACAATAAATGAATACTAAAAATTATAAGCAAGTACATTTGGATATATTGTATGTGCAGTGCTGTAAGCTTGAAACGTCTACATGCCATCCTAAACTAATAACAATATTAATTATTATGAATAATTACAATGTTATTATTGTAATTATTTTAAATGGCAAAATAAATCAAGCTATCTTCCTCTATGTTTACCTGCACAACCTCAGAGTCAAACGTCTGGCAAGCATGAAAGGTAGGTAATTATTTTCTAATTTACAACCTGTATGCACTCTTAAAAATTATAAGTAGTTTTTTATAGTTGAATGTATGAGAAAATGATAGTTTTGATTGTATAAAACATCACACATTTAATAAGAAATACAGTATGTCAACTGATGGTTGAATAATAGCTAAAAAGTAATATCCTATTTACTGCCATATTAACCATATTTTTTTGGATGTTTAGAGTAATAATCGAAAATAGTGATTGCATTTTTTTTTTTCATAATATTACATTAATTATAATTTTGTTTTATGTTATAATATGACAAAGGAAAAATATCTAACACACATACAAAATTCACAGGCTTAGTAAGTAGTTTAATACATAAATAATTAATTTAAACAAAAAATAAATACACAATATACATATTAGATAGGTAATATATGTGATTATAACAATACACATTAAATTAATTTTACTATTTATCTCATAATGTAATTCCAAGATTTTAGTAAGTTTAGAAATTTATTCAAACATAACATTCCTATTATTGTTTTAATGTTTATAACATGCTTTGAATGTAACACATTTTAAAACAAACATTTCCATTCAAGTAAGTATAATAACTTACTCTGATAACAATACCCTGAAAAAAGTTCAGATACTTTTAATATAGATAATGTATATAATTTTCCTGTACATAAATATGGATTTTATTTGAAATCGATATTTGATTTATGTCATTAAGAAATAAGCCTTAAATTTAATTTTTTTATAAAGTAAAAAATATCATGGTATCTTTGGGTACAAAAGCAATCCAAAATACTACAGGTACTCGGGACTAGTTTTCTTCAAAGAGATATCAATTACATATTGTGAAAATTAATAATAAATGTTTTATTGAATTAGGAAATTCTTAAAAAAGATATTTGATTAATATGTGGAATCCAAACGGAAATAAATTATCGTATAAATATGAAAAACAATGATTCATACCTTGACATCAATTTCACCGATTTTGTTCTCTGCTCTAATAATCGGCCTGCCGACCATGGATGGAAATATGAAGGCAGGGAAATTACTACCAGCGTATCCACACTTGACGAACTGCAAAACGAATTTCGATGATGAATCAATGCTTATCGGAAACAATTTACGATACTCCATATTTTACATTATTTGCCGTACTTACACCCGTGCCATTGTCACAGACAATCACTTTCCTTCCTTGGTCATCCATGTTGTTATAAAAGGTCTTTTTTACTTAAATTAAACTTAAAATTATTAATTTCACAAAATCGGCACCCCACAAATACAATCTACTGTACTCGGAAGTGACAGTTTTAACTTTTATGAAATCATAATTTGACAACACCAAGTTGATACGGTAAAATAAATAAGAAATAGACTCTTATTTCGTACGCGTTAGCGTATCATTTAGCTTGCATTTTTTGTGCCGAGATGTGCAGCGACAGTGACACACCTCTATTTCTTTTGTTGCCATATCTAAAATATATGCCTTATATAAAATGAAACATGAAACAATTTTAATTATTTGTATATTATGTGAATACTTACGATACTTACAAATAACTTTAATCAGTTAAAGCTTGTAATGTAAAATGTAAATAAATAATAATTATACGCATATATTTTATTAGACCTTGGCTCCCATTAGACCTTGGCTCCGTGTACAAGATGTAGAAAAAAACCAAAATGTCATAATATTGTCAGTGACATTAGTCGACCAATTGTCATTTCCCAACGTGAAGACGATTCACGTGTGTTTGTTTTTGTGTTTAATAAAAAGTACATGATATGACTGAAATATAATCAGATAATAAAATGAAGCACATACGGTTTGAAGAAAACATATTAGTAGACGAAGCCTACACAAACTTCGGCAAAGTCGACAAAAATGCCGATCAAAAGAAAGGTTATGGTATAGCCAAGAATTTTGCTGAAAATCTCGAATATGGAGAGAAAAAGAAGTGGTATCAACAGGTAGAATACTCAGCTAAATAATACTTCAACGATTTATCTATAAACTCATCTTCAAACTTATAAAAAAACGGAAATATGGCTTGTTAATATGTTAAACTTTTTTGTTCCTCATACCTTAACTCAGATTTTTATTTCTTAGATGCCAGAAGAGCCTACAATCAGTAAACAGCCATCCCATATGGAAATTGAAGAATTTAGGAAAGAAGCAAACAGTGCATTACATGGAGACACTTTAGCTTATGAAACTAGTGAGTATTATGCTTTATTTCTACACTTTATTAAGTCTCTTCATTTCTGTGACTATATGTACTACTATTACTTAGTAGTATACAATCTGTTACAATAGTATAAGTATAAATGGTACAAATATTAGTTAAGATACTTGATACAAACTATGCAAATCTTACTTAGCCTATAATGTATATGCCAATGTAAAAGGATAAGAAACAAACATGGGTTATTAAAATTATTTAATTTTCTAGAGACAAACAGAAGTGGATCTTCAGACCACCAATGGGCAAGAACTCTGCTTAATAAAGGTACCATAGGAGATAGAGTAGCAGCCGCTACTATTCTTATACAGGTAAATTCATACACTAATAAATGGGGCACTAAATGTTTCTATTTTTATGATTTGCAGGTTTTCAAAATATTAAATAAGTGTCTTCTTTTTGCTATATCACATAAATATGTCAAACTCAAACATTTATTTATTCAATAGACTTCTTCGAGAAGCACTTTTGAAACGTCAATAATATGTTGTTTAATACATTCCACTCATTCGATTTCTCCATACACATGATGAATTTTGAAGAAAATAATATTTGCCAATTTTTTTTATGAATTTACATGTAACAGAAATAAATGTGATATTATCAATAAATATGTTTTCAGGATAACCCAGTTTATAACTTAACAGCATTGAGGAATTTGGTGAATAATGTAAAACCAGCTAAGAAAAAGGATGGTATTGTTATTATAGGTAAATGTTGCCATCAAAATATATAGTACAACTTGTAAATCAAATGATAATAATCAACAGATTATTAATTGTTAAAATCACTTAAATATTTTTAACAGAAATTTGACTTCAAAACATTGTAAATATAAAAAAATTGGATTGAAATAGTAGAGGAAATTTAATTACCTACTGATATTTTTTTGGGTAAATGTCATAAATTTTTTTTTCATGTCATTATATTTTTTTTATCTTCAAGTTTCAACTGCATACAAAACCACACATTGGACTCACATTTAACTTGGCTTGAATCCTGCAGACTGCAATATGAGGAAAAAAAATATATTTTTATCTTTTACTAGCTGCGCTCCGCGGTTTCACCCGCGTAGCTCCGCTTCTGTTGGTCTTAGTGTGATGATATATAGCCAATAGCCTTCCTTGATAAATGGGCTATCCAACACGCGCGTTCGCGTTAGTGCGTTCAAACAAACAAATTCTTCAGATTTATAATATTAGACTTTAATACATACATTATTTCAGATGCCCTGTCGGAACTATTAATATCCGATCTACTAATACCAGACGCGAAATTGCGCACATTCGAGCAACACGCGCTTGGCCATTTGGACGAAATGACCTCTGGTAACAAACAGACAAGACGCAATATACTTAAGTTGTGGTTCTTTGAAGATCAATTGAAAGAGTTGTATGGGAGTAAGTGTTCATTCATGTCTATATACATTATTATTACCAAAGTAAGTTTTATTAATATTCTCATAGGAAAACAAACTCACAAAATGACTGACTTAGAGGCAGATTATTCAAAACAACATTATATTTTCAGCCATTAAAAAACGAAACTATATATTTCAGTTTAACACCTACAATAGATTTATATCTAGCTCACTCACCTACACGAGTCAGGCAGTTACCTGAATTTCGTATTGTATATCAAAATTCCACTGCTGGCGTAATTTGCTAGCTTATCCATGTTTTTTTTTTCAATTATATTTTGATATACAGATATGTAATTCATTAATTTATTATTTGCAGCATATGTGGAAGCGCTAAACAAATTCGCTCACGATTCTGTGGAAACTAACAAGGAAAAAGCAGTCAGCGCTATGTCTTATTTACTTATGCACCATCCTGAAAGAGAAAAGGTAACAAGTAGCCATATTAATTATTAAAGTGATGAAAAACATGATTTATTTTTAATTGAAGTTACTTGCAAAAAAAAATTAAACTAGCAATTTTCTGAAGATATCTCATTTTTTTTTGTATAACTAATATAATATATTTTTTTGCAAAATACCTTACATTATTAGTAAATTAAAATCTATGATATTAAATTTGTATTTTAAGATGTTACTAAACAATATAATCAACAAACTCGGTGATCCGTCGCAAGCAGTCGCATCGAAAGTGATCTATCATTTGTGTCAGCTGTTGTTTAACCATCCGAACATGAAGAGTGTTGTACTTGCTGAAATAGAAAAGATGCTGTTTCGGTAAGATGTAGATATTTTTAGTTATAATTTTTTTAGAGATATAACTGATACAGATCTTAAAAATATGTCTATCCTGATATCCTTTACACACAATCGCTTATTAAGAGGTCGTCAAAATTTAATACTTTGAATAAAACAGTCATTGAAATTAACACGTTATTTCCTGGCAGTAATGTTGAAAATCGACTGTATCACATTTGAAAACTCTGCCTAGAACACGCGTTGGCAGTGTTTTGTTACGGACCATTTTTGATCGTGATTGTTGTGAGTTTAGTTGTAGTTTAGTTGTAGTTTAGTTGTAAAATTTTAATATCATCTTTAATAATACATTGAACATAACAAAATAAATTGTTTTTTAACCAAAATAATTTAATAATTTTCAGTTCAAATATATCGCCGCGTGCGCAATATTACGGTATATGTTTTCTAAATCAATTCTATCTGGGAAAAGACGATTCAAAGATAGCAGAAGGACTCATAAGGATATATTTCTCATTCTTCAAAGCATCTATTAAAAAGGTTAGTGATTCAATTTTTTTTAAATGTCTATAAATTGGAATTTGTCTTGAAAAAAATGTCATAATTTTTAAGTGACCTTTTTAACTGTTTGATTCACAGCTTATGAAAAATTGTAAAGAATAGATATAACTAGATTTAATGCCTGAGAAGGAAATTCGAACCTGCGTCCTTGAGCGACCGTGGCGACAACATTTTATAAGCATTTTAATGCTATAAAATAAAACTGAATTAAACTATAGTAACTATATTGAAGATTAATTTTCCAGGGCGACATCGACTCCCGTTTAATGTCTGCTATACTAACAGGCGTTAAACGTGCGTACCCGTTCGCGGACGCAGACAGACTAACAGACACAACTGCACATATAGACGCGATGCACAAGCTTGTGCACCTGGCGGGACTCAATGTTGCTATACACGCGCTAGCTTTGCTGTACCATGTGAGCGGATCTAATAAGACTGGCGCTGATAGGTGAGCTCCTGTAGTTTATGAGAGCCTGGTACTTTCGAATGGTGAAGGTGGGCAAAGAAAGAGAGAGATTGGGTTCAAAGTTCATATACATACGAGTTAGCTTTCAGATTTTATGGTAGCCTGGTATTTCATTTTTTCTTTCACCAAATTAACAGATAGTTTTATAGGTATTGTTGATATAGGTTGGTTATATATAGTTAGTGATATAGGTAGGTATCTAAAAGTCACAGTGCAAGATGCTATGTATAAGCTCGTGCACCTGGCTGGGCTCAATGTTGCTATACACGCGCTAGCTTTGCTGTACCATGTGAGCGGGTCTAACAAGACTGGCGCTGATAGGTGAGCTTCTATGGATCATGAGAGCCTGGTACTTTCATACAGGCTTTATTTGAAGGTGGGAATAACAAAAAAATATATACCGGCCGAATTGATAACCTCCTCCTTTTTTTTGAAGTCGGTTAAAAAATGGATAGGTATTTTATTTTATTATGCGTACGTTAGCTCTTAGCTTTTATTGTAGCCCAGTACTTCTTTTTTTTTTCATTCACCAAATTATGATGGGGATATTTCAAGGATTTAATGCATATGATTAGCTCTCACTTTTTATGGTAGCCTAGTACTTCATTTTTCATTCATCAAGTTAACCAGTAAGAAAATTCTTAGTTTAGGTAGGTATGTTAAAAATTAGACTCACGGACACAACCGCATACATAAAAAGTCAACAAATAACTATTATAAATTCAATACGGGTAAAGTCGCAGAAATTAGCTTGTAAACCAACTAAAAATTCATTTTCAGATACTACACAGCACTATACCGTAAACTGACGAACGCGGAGATATTCAGCACCTCCCATTCGGCACTACTCTTCTCGCTCATATACAAGTCGTTGAAGCAGGACAAAAACATAGATCGCGTAGTTGCGTTTATCAAACGATTGTTACAACTCTGCGGCCACATGACTCCTGCGCAGGCTTGTGGGATGCTGTTCTTGATATCGCAAGTTCTGAAAGATAGTAATAAGAAAGAGGCCATGAAACTTGTGTGGACTAAACGGGAGGTTAAGGAGGTATGTTTTGTAGGTCATGTATGTGGTAAATTCTGTTAAAAGAAAAAGCAAAAAATTGCATTTATCTGGAATGCGTTACAGTTGTGTTTTCTTATTTCATTAAATTATACTGGCAATACAATAACATACTATAAAAAACTACACTCACAATAACATATTAAATGTTCGATAAACAATGACCGAGCGGCGTTATAAAAAACATTGATTAAAATTAACATCCTATTTCGTGTCAGTAATATTCAAAATCAACACACACACGTTTAGTAGAAAACTCTGCCCAATGCACGCGTTAGCCGAGTTTTGCTTCAGACAATTTTTGAGTATGAGTGTAATTCTTGTTTTTTATTGCACTTCAATGTAGCAGTTCTATAAAATCTATACAAACAATGTTAAAAGTTTCTAAATAAGTATGACGTCATACAATATGTAATAGAAAATCCATTTTCTCCTAAAGGAAACAAAAGAACCAGAAGTTCAAAATTTAGACGCAGACGATTCACAAACGTCCGTCACAGAAGAAAACTTAAATGACACAAGTGTAGATAAAGAAGAAGAAATCGTTCAAGAAGAGAAAGAGTATAAGAAAATTAATCTTTTGAAAGGAGATAAAAAAGATCTTTTGATTGGTAAGATATGTATTTTAAGCTATTGCATAGCTTTTATCGCGAGTTTTGAGTGCGGCGACCGATCAAGAAATTCAGAAAAATTTAACGTTCTCAATTAAGTGTGTTTGTTACCGCTATAGCCCTATGACGAATTTATGTGTACTCAAAATAATTTTTAATAGTACTTTTTCGCAATTTTTTAAACTGAACCCTACTTTTTAATATAACAGTTAATTCTTGACTTTTAGACGACGAAGAAGAAACCTACGTAGACTTAAAAATAGACGAAGACGGTAACATAAAGCCCAAAAAACGTCACACATCAGCCATAAGTGGGTGGTACCATGCAAGGGTTAAACCGGAGGGGGAACAAGGGGAAAAGGGGGGGGATGGAGGGGATAGAGAAATGGACACTAAGATACAATTGAAGAAGACACTTAATATGGAACGGGTGAGTTTTAAAGTTAAAAATCGGTCAAGCGAACGAATCAATGAAATCTTTATTGTTCACACCAAATTAAAGAAATAAAATCGACATAAATTGCACAATTTCCTTTAGAAACAAGGGTAGGGTTCCGTTCGAGCTAAAGAGTGACTGAAAAAAAAATGATCACCCATCCAGATTATGACCGTGTAGCATAACCATGATTTTTTTTATTTATTAAGTATTTTCTACAATAAATTAAATTTATTTTTCATGCTATTTCAGGTACTATCAGAATACAACCCCATGGCTCGCAACCCCGCGTTTTCAGGGGCCTCTTGTAGCGTATACTTTGAATTACTACCCCTGGCTGCTCATTTCCACCCCACTGTGAAAATGTTTGCCGAGAAACTGTTGAATAGTGAGTATGCTAGCTTTTGCTTGGGATTTTTTTTTGTGAGGGTAGTTTTGTTTTAATGCAGTAGTTTTATTTTTGCTAAATGTTAGTTCAAGTTTTTATGGTTATTACATTTACAATAAATTTACATAAAATATTGAAACAACTATAAACAAAAAAACAAATACTTCTGTGTTCTTTTTGATTTTCTTGTGGGAATTACGACCAAAAACATATAAAAGTATAATTTAGCATAATCATTCAGTAGTTATGCGTGTATATTTTGCTGATAAATTAATACACTTATAAAATTATATTTTTTATTAATTGCAGACCAAATAATCCAATACAGCGGTGATCCGCTAAAAGACTTCTCCGGGATTCGATTCTTGGACCGTTTCGTGTTCAAGAACCCGAAACAACGAGCCGATGCGCAAGAGGAGGGACAATTGAAGAAAGTTAAAGGGTCGCATCCGAAATTCGCAGTGCGAAAGAATTATTTGGCTAAAGGTGTGTTTTTAGTGTCAAGAAAGTTGTGCATTGAAACTTGGTGTAATAATGATTTTTTAATTATTTATTCATACTTTTTTTGCTCTATAAACTATACAATGAAACTTAATATGATTAAAAACAATTCTATTAAAATGAATATAGGTATTAATATTTTCAAGACCTTGCATATTTTATTTGAAAGCCCTAATCATAATTCCATCATTTCATAATGATATGGAAATATCGCATTAATAATACCTTCAAATTAAATATATGCTTATATTTACTGTTTTTTGCACTTAGGTATAAAGAGTGTACCAGTCAACTCAGCATCCTACTTGAATGAAGATATATCAAGGATACCCGTTGATGAGAAATTCTTATATGAGTAAGTATTATTATATATACCTGCATATTTTTATTTTCTTAACTAAAATATAGTAATCTATCGGAAACATAAATACCTCACAACTAAATTGATATTTTTGTAGCTACCTGCAGTTTCGCCCGCGTAGATAACAGAAAATCCCATCAAAATTATATTTTTCACTGCGTTTAAAAGTAGCTCTATTCTGACATGAAAGAAAATAAAAAAATGTGTGCGTGTACTAGTGTACACACGTAAGAAGTGAAGCTTCTTTATGACCTTATTTTTCAAAAAATAATTTACTATATGCAACTTTACAGAAATACGTCGAATCACGCGTGGTAGGGATAAGAAAAAGATGGCGCGTAACGGAAAAATGTCACGCGTAACGAAAAAATGTTACACTAAATTTTTTTCCAACCCCGATAAAGAAGTTTCACTTCAAAAACCAGTCAAACACTCGTTCACATTTATAATATTAAGTAAATATTCATCATACATATTGAAATTATACACAGGTTTCTACAAAAGCGTCGAACAACATCGAATTCAGATGACGAGAGTGACAACGACTCAGTCACGAGCGAGGACTTCGAACAGTATTTGGATACAGTCACTGGGACTAAGAAAGAAGGTACAAACAAACATACACATGAATATAATTATGCACACACGTAAATAGACACGTAAGAACTCACACACGCACGCAGCAATCATAGATGCACGCACACACGCACGTACCTAAACATACTTAAACTTAATATAATAATATACGCACACACATACGTACGCACACTCACACTACACAAACAAACAGAAAAAACGCAAATATGTATTAAAATATATCATAGTTATAATATGTGTGAATAAAAATTAAAAAAACAATCATTTTTTAGAATCGGACGAAGAACTCGACTTCCTTGCTGACGTGCAAGCGACCAAACAGACAAAACCGAAGAAGAAAGTTGATGAGAGCAGCGATGATGAGATGGGCGGTGATGATGATGATGATAAAGATGGTAAGTGAATTACAACCGCAGTTCAATTTTATTGTGTTAAAATTATAATTGTGTTAAGAAGAATCAACTAGAATTCCTTCAGAAAAGCTTAGGAGTCGTCAAAATAGATAATTTGAAATTTACGACACTTGACACGACCCTTATTTGCGGGAATGATCTCCAAGAGCAGATTGCATTCATATTAACAAAAAAAAATATGCCATCGGTAAATTTATATTTGTCTTCAGTCTATATTAAGTAAGAATAGATTTAATTATTTATTATTATAATATTTCATATCAAAATTTATTACAGATGGTAGTGATGGTGAATTGGACATTTCTGGTGATGATGATGAACCACAACTGTCTGGTGAAGATGATGGTAATTATTTTACACAATTTGATAGTTAACTTTCACATAAAAAAAGTCCCGTCTCCCCTAGTGGGGTAAGGGGCAGATGCATTATACATCTGTTTCACTGATCGACTTTCTTTAGGGACAAGTAGGTGATCAGCCTTCTGTGTCCTGCCAAACCGAAACATTTTTTTTTTCGTCTCCATCGGGAATCAAACCCAGGACCCCTCGGTTCTACGCTCACGCGTCAACCACTGTACCAAGGAGGCGGTCAACTTTTACATATATATTAGATTTTTCTTAGAAGAATTGTACAGTAATAACTTTGTTAAAGAAATACAATATAATATATTATATGCTTTATCATATTAAATATATTTGGATTTAAAATGAATTTTAAATATTAAGGTGTTTCATCAAATAATAGAATCCTGATTTAAACCTGCATAAAAATTATAACATTCTTTTAACGATATCAATAAAAATGCATCTTTAAAATGGTAAAAATAGTTTTACTTAAATCGTAATAAAGAAAAGATAGAATCTTTCCTCTTTGCAATATTATCCCTACTAATATTATAAATGCGAAAGTAACTCTGTCTGTCTGTCTGTTACGCTTTCCCGCTTAAACCTCTCAACCGATGTTGATGAAATTTGGCACAGACAATCTTTAGACCCTGAGAAAGAACATAGGCTACCTTTTATCAAAACACCACGCGGGCGGAAGCTAGTTATAAATATTTTTTGCCATTGTCAATTATTGTTTCATTGAATTTATTTTTGTAGAATTACAGCTAGAAGGCAGTGATGACGAAGACGTAATAGATGTGCCGGGCAAGAAATCTAAGAATAAGAAATTTAAATTGAAAGGTATGTTATCAATTGTTCATTATGTTATGTGTTTATAGCTTGATTAAAGTTAATCTATCTTCACATTATATTTAGTTACTAAGATGTTTACTTTTATACAAATTGAGTTATATTTCAGTTCTCCTACAAATACAATTAACATTATTAACAGAATAGAACACAACTAAACTAAAGTACATACCAACTATATTTTTGTACACAAAATCTAAATAAAAACTTAAAATTTCAGTCAATAATAGTAATCCTTAGTTTTCTTATTTTTTGTAGTAAGTGATTAAATAAATTAAATTAAGAAACGAGTTCTTACTTGTATTTTTAATTGTAGGAGGCGACGATATCAGTTCACTTTTCGCATCAGCAGAAGAATTCTCAACACTTCTCGAAGATACAGCAACAAATAAAAAACAAGGTTCAAGTCAAGCTGTATCAAACACAGACAATTCCAGTGTAAAACAACTAGCTTGGGAGGAAAAACGTGACCGATGGATCAAGGGTTACAATAAAACTATCCTCGGCAAGAAAGGCGGGAAAAATAAATTTAACAAAAAACAAAACGTCAATTCACACAAGATGGCGGACAGGAAAAAAGGCGGGAAACGAAAATCGGGACCGACAGATGGTGCTGGTGGCAAGAAAAAAAAGTTCAAATAAATGCTTGTTTGTATAATAAATAATTAATAAAATATATTTATTTTATTGTTTCATACAAATACCTTGAGAACTACGTAATTTAAAAATAGAGAAAATATAAATAACTTCTTCCGTGTAAAAGAGGAAAAGCCAAGAAAACCTTCATTTTATATTGAGTAGGTACATTATAATGTATCAAATAGTATTTAAAAAATTTCCAATACCGATACGGAGTTATATAAGCTTTAATTAAAATAATTGTATCCTAAACTAATTCTAAACCCGGTACTGTATTGACCTTGACATATTCCTTTTCACAATGGCCGCGGCCCACTGTCTAGATTTGTTAATATGCTAAATTTGCTCATATTCCCTTACCGTAGAGTTCAAATTTCTTTGTACAGAAACGTTTTGACAGCTAGTATAGTGCACCTAACAAGTTGTCATAATTGGAAAACGCGCCAACATGTATGTTTTCAAATTACAGGAATTTATTGATAAGAACTTTTACCGTTTGTGATTACTAAAGTGAAGGATTAATTTATCTGATTCTTGTTATTTCTCTGTTATATTTCATTAGTTGCTACAGATACGGATTTATACGGAAATTGTAAACTTGCTTCGCGCTGATTCTTGTTTGTTGACATTCGTACGTCATGCAGTCGTCTTTGGGAGCGCGGTACGGCGTCGTATCTCGCAGTAGAAACGTTGAATAAAACACATTTACACAAAATAAACACACGGATTACACGGTCTGAACATTGTTGTGAGGTGTTGACACTATTGGACGTAATAATAAACAACAGTGGCAGTGAACGAACAAAAAGAGCGGGCAAAATCAGTGCAAGTGACGATAATACTATTCTATTTATAGATACCTATGGCGCGATAATAATTTTCGTTCAACAATAGCGATACACGAGTTGTGTAGTTTCTAATTGTAGACTAATAGAAATAAAGCACAATTGTGTTACTATCTGTCATTTCATAGTCGAGTAATTCTAAGGAAAAACAGCCGCATAAACTCGTTTGACAGCTCACAACACACACAAACAAAGATTGCTTTGCGCATGTTTGCGTGAACGAGCAGTGATGTAGAATTCGCTTATCGATCAGTTGATAATTTCAAGGACATCTAAACATCTTATGGATGCAATAAAACAATATTTTCAGCGTATTATACATTCAACATGGAATCGCCTATAAAGGAAAATCCAGAAATACCTAGGAGCGATTCGACGAGTTCGAATCAACTTTTTATATCGGAGCAATTAGACTTGCCGGACGATACGTTTCGTATGAGCTTAGATTACATAACTGATATTGGTGAAAATGTAACAATTGGGGACAGGGACGTATCAATTGATAGCGTAAAACCTGACTCAAACATTAATACGACACCTTCAACGCCAGTTACACCGCTGACAAATAAATCACCCACTCTAGAAACAAATTCACAATGCTTGAACCAATCTCCAGCTATTACGGAGACACCAAAGCTTACAGATGACTTAAAAGAAAGTCCGAGGCCAGTCAATTCGCTCAAACTTTCGCTGGCCAAGATAGAAAACGATGGTTTTGTGAAACCATCGCCTCTAGATGTGATGTCACCGGCCAAAATGCTACAATTTGAGGTAGATTTAACAAGTAGCGCTACACCAACAATGAAACGCGCTGCGATTGATTTTAATTTCTTTACTGAGAATACTTTCGAGGAATATTTTAAAGACGAAAATAATGAAAAGGAAACAGGCGTAGCGTTTAAAGAGACACCGGTTATAGTGAAGGCTAACACCGTTCGACACGAAATAGGCTATGGTAAGTATGTCCGTTTTGTAATACCTATCTAATAACGGCTTGGTAACATGAGACTTGTATGTGTTATTGTTATTTCATTGTGTTTGTTTCTTTAGGGCTTAGGCGATATCAAGGAACAGCGACCGGCGACCACGGAGATTATTACTTTGTACTTTGGCGTCTGAACCATAGATTACATTGTAATACAATAAGGAGCAATTACAATAATTGTATAACCCTTAGTAACTTTTTGCTTCCTCGAAATCCATGAAATAAAGTTAATTACGTATTTTCCATAGGTATAGAATATGACATTTAAAATGAGGTTGGTGGAAAGAAAAATTTCCGATACAGCAGGAAATTGGAATCCGATTTATTCATGAATAAATAAATTGTATATTTTCGCCGTATTGACATCATGTTGTGTGGGACGTAGGCGTCCTTTCTTTCCGAAACTCCTTCTAATGAACCTTTTATGTAAATACAATGTGTTATTAAAAAAAACCTTGCAATAAACCTTTTTGATATTGAATACTAATCATTACAGAGCAGTTACACAAACATAATATAACCTTATCTGTATTTATATTTACCGACAATGAAACGCAAATTACTTATTTATTATTCACGTAAACACAGCATATAGGTAATTTTATGCGATTGTGGCCTACCTCTACCTCCTAATAAGTAAAAGTGTTAACAAATGAAGAACAACTTCTAGCTATAGGCAAGTAAGTGTAAGTAAAGTCAGTGGCAATAAGAAAGGCTTTCTTATTCCAGAATTTTTTAATTGATGATAAAAAAAAAATTCTTAGCATTTTCTATCCAGGAGACAAGGTTATTTTCGAAAAAAATACATCTATATACCTAATCCTTACACACAACAATATTTAAAGAAAGAAGTCATCACCCATGCACCAACTGTGATTTTTGTGAGTAGGTAACTTTCTTCGTTAATTCATCGCTAAATACATGATAATTAATAAACAGACTAGGAAGACTCCCCTACATGCGTTGGGACATTGAAATATATCGTAACAAGGTCTAAACCTTGACCGGAATAGACTGAGACCTACATACATTGCAAATTGCGTTATGAGCTACCTTTATTCGTGTAATGAGGCACAAAAATGTAACACGTACCTATTCGATTTTAATTGTTGTCCTCGATCTTATATTAGCATTTTGTTTTGGGTTTATGTGGAAATGTGATAGATTCTACCACACTCGCTCTTTCAAGGTATCCTTATTTTATATTGTATCCTTATAAAAGAGAATATTTAATAAGGTGGCTTTTAATTTAATACCTACGCTATGTCGCTGTACGACACATCAGCGGTGGGGAGTACTATTTTTAAACGGTAGTAATTTCAATTCTTCCGGAGTAGGTACTAGAAGTAACAAAAACTTAACTAGACTCAAAAATGTACACAAATTAATATTAAAAGTATGCACTCACCTTTCTCTGGACAGACGTTTAACTACACCATTTTTTCTGTCGTGGAATTCACGAAGACGAAGTGTGTTAAGAAATTTTGTTTGATTATAAAAAAGCATAAACATCGATACAAAAATATCGACGTTACCGGTTACACATCACTACATTTCAAATTTAACAATTGGATCTTATATTTTGACGTGATAGATCACTATTGCAGTAATTTTTAGGCCATATTTTAAAATGTTCTTCTTCTTCTTTTTTTCAAATGGCAACTCCCGATCCCAGTGAGGACGGATTCTGCCGTAGGATTCTGCCAATACTTTAAAATGATTTTTGACAGTTCAGTAAGAGGAAAAGGTTGTCATTTTGACATAAATACTGTAACCGAATAATCAAGACACTTTTAATGAAAATAAAAACGCAATTAAATCTTCTATCCCTACTATTTTAATCAAATTATATTGATTCATAATTTATTTTTATTTCAAATTATCAACATAGCACGACTAATTAACTTTTAGTATTTTCTCGTATTTGACGCGAGTATTAGGTATTTCATTTAGAAATTAAACACTAACGCGATTTATTTCTTTTATTATGGGTTATCCCGACGCAACGTGTCGTAAACTTTGCAGCGAGTGAGTCACGGGGAGACTGAGATGTCAATCTTGATCAAATCTTGACAGTAAAATAAAAATTGTTTACTAAGTACCTCCATTTCTCCGAGGTTATGATGAGTTTATTTCCGGATGTGAGTAATAAGCATTCTCAATCATAATTAATAACAATACCTAAATAAAAATTTATTCAAATGAAAATTAAAATACATATAATATATAAAAATTTAAGGCTCAATTAAATTAATATTAGGTATAAAAAAACATTTGAGTATTTATTAGTACAGTAGGACATTTACGTATATACCTATCCTCAGTCTTCAAAGCAATATATTTTTCCTAAGAAGGTGAAATCATCTAGAAATTGATGACAGTGCAAATTTACATTTCCTTTCGTTCTCTATTTAATGAATAGGCATTAACTTATTTAAAATGAAAGGAATTATACTCAGGATTGCACTCAGGTACATACATTAAAGATAATCTTTAGAAAAAAAAACCTTCTACAAATTATAATTCAAAAGACAGTTTAGCTAAATAGGTACCTATGGCGTAGATAATGACTTAACAGTAATTAAGTAATCGACTTCGATTGAGTTTTCGATCATATCTGGCTTGCAAATATATTTTGCAACAATTTTAATACACAAAAAGACTACATTACCTAGGTAGGTAGGTACCTCTACTTACCTACCCAGTTGGTACACCAAGTTGCTAAGTAAAATATGTGCACAGACTGGAACCGATGTTTGAATGACTTACCTATCTCCAGATATTAAGGTCATCTACTTGAAATGATTCATTGAGATAAATCATCAGCTGAGATCTAATTTCGTACATTATACATATTATATAAATATAACTATCTGCAATGATAGCCAAAGTAACATGCATCATGCCCGCCTTCCACTAAAAAAGGGTAATGAGCGGAAACTGAGCTAATGATCTGAGCGGACCGGAGTAAAAATAGTTGTGCACTTCCACTAAGAAATAGTTTTTCTAGAAAGGGGTGTAGGCCTTCCATTGGCAGCGAGAAATTGCGAGCGGAAACTAGTCGGGAAATGAGCGGAGGCAGATGAGCGAGGCGTCGCTGACGATGTCGGGCGCAGTGTTCGTCAGACCTTTGTGGATGTGTGTGTGTTCGGAATGTCGGCGGAGTCCGTTCAAAACTAGTTTTCAAGACCATACGCAGCGGACTCCGTTTACACCGCTCACACCGCTCCGCTTTACTCTTTTTCAATGGAAGTACTTGTATGGAATATAGTGTATGTATATGTCGTGGTAATATCGTAGATTTGATCATTTCATGATATGAGTGGCCATTTCACGAAATGGTCGCATTTCATGAAATGGCCAACATGGTTTGATCAGATCGTTAAATCGTCAACGTTTCACGATATGGTCATCCACATTTGGCCAGATCGTATAAAATATATAAAGTCCATAAAACATTAAAAAATTCTGAATATTTTTAGAACTTGTTTATTGTCATATAAGTTAGTGCCACGGCAGTGGCCGGCGAATGCCAGAAGCGAATGGTTTTTGCAATAGAAAACATTTAGGTTAGGTTAGGTTAGACTTTAATAAAGAACGCACGAGCCGAGCGAGCAAAGCGAGCGTGCCGCGGTAGCGGCCGGCGAGTGCCAGAAGCGAATCGCTTTTTAAAAAAGGAACAATTATAATAACATAGGATATATAAATATATTTATGTAAAGGATTTTAGACGCATTTTTTCCTCAATATAAGATATCCGCATTTTCCATAGTACTCGAACCTCTTCGTCGTAAATTATTTGCTATGACTTTCTTCATATTGTAATAAAACGAACTATGAAGTTTTAAACTGCGAATAATTAAATTTTCGCCAGCGGCCGCCATCTTATCACATAAACACAGCGCTTGCAGCGCCTCTACCAATAATTAATGTAACTATTTTACGATATGATCAAATAATTTTGATCATTTCATGAAAAAACCGCGCGTTTAGTTGGCCATATCGAGAAACGATTTCTTATCATTGATCTGCCCAAACCACATCATGATGTGGCCAATAGACATTCGAGCATTTCATGAAATGCGACCATTTCACGAAATGATCGATCATATCATGAAATGAGCAAATCTACGATATGACCACGACATATATAGCTCGCAGTGGAAGGCGTGCATAGTTACAATATTTTACGCAGAAAAATATCTCTACACAGAAACCAAAAACCTACCTATTTCACTCAGTAATAATGTTGTTTCTAGCTGATGGTATAATTTTCAAAATAAGTCCAGTAGTTTCGGATAATAGATGCTACAAACAAAGAAAAAATTACTAGTGGATTTGTTTTCAAAATGCTGTCTTTGAAATTGCATTCGCTGTATAAACTCAAAAGACATTGTAATGATGTATAATGGATTGTTTACTAGTAATGTACATTATTAGCGAAACTTGCGAAATCCATTATAATGTGTTTGAGTGTGGAAAGCAGGTTTATTAACCGTCTCTATCACAATCAGGTCAATGGCTGGTGTGATAAAAATGCGATATAAATAATAAATATTTTGTACTTAAACAGAATTTAGATGTTAGGTATAGACGTGGTATAGACTTTTTAACAGATTTGGAATGTTATTTTATGTTTAGAAAGAAAATATGTATATCATAATTATATAGATAAGTACCTACCTATATTTTAAGTTTTATCCCTGCGTTTCGGACAGCGAGCGTGGACATGAGGCTCATGGTAATGAACTCTTTGGTAATGAATTAATCGCGTACAAAACCGGCAAATTATTTAAATGTATAAAACTGACCATAATCGACAAGAAAATACCTACCGATATAAATATTAAGTAAATATATGTTCTATTGTTGTTGTTGTTGCGATGTTGAATTAATCTTATGTACCTACTTTGGTACAGTGGAACCTGGTGATATCTGAGAAAACTGTTATTGATAATAATTAGAATAAGTACTTTAGCATTGAAATACCCTTTTCTAAGAATTACGATACTAGTTAATTGAGATTTTGTTTGAAATTGAATGAAAATGAAATCTTTCAATCTCCTTAGATTTCGACCTGATTAAACAGACAGATAGTTTTCAAGTACGATGAAAACCATGTACATTTTTGCGAATTTCTAATACCTAGACGTTTACTAGTCAAGCCAATTATGTATATTAATAATTCTTCAAACTTTTACTGTTTTAAAATCATAATTCGCAAGTAAAATGTCATCAACAATGTATCAAATTATGGAAATGTATCAAATTATGGAAATTTTCCTCATTTTTTTAGATAACTTTTCTAATTACTAAAAAGTATCAAAATCGTTTACAAATCAAAACGATTTTTTAAAATACAAACATAGAAAAGAAAGAGACAAACCGTTCCTTAGTTTCAATTCTCATTTCGCTACGCTCTTACATCCTGTGTCTCTTTCTACTTGATAGATAAGCAATAGCTCCGTCTCGCTTTGTTTACCTCCATGATATTGTGGTTCGACAGTATATGCAAAAATAAAAGATACATTGTTTGAAAATGCACGTTTGTCTGTTACTTTCACGTCTTTAATCACTTCTTTACATGAATATCGATAAAGATAAAAAAGACTACTTCGTCTAAGGCATATGAAAGTGTTTGCGTATGGATTTTTTCTTGGTTGAAATATAAATAGCTTTACTAAGAGAATTAATTAATTTAAAGTAGTTGTAGACCTCTCCAATCTCCATGACTATAATTCAATTCTTTTATGTTAGATTACAATGCCTGTTTATTAAATTTCATGGTGTCACAAGAATTTATATTATAATATAACATATTATTAAGCCTATTATTGTATGTGCATAGATTTTTATGTCAAATGTTTTATGACAAGTGACACATGCCACGTTTGCACCATAGATACATTTACTAAATTAATAAATAATTGCTGATAAGTAAATGAAGTAGAAGGCAAACCTATTGGTTACCGTATTATAATAACATTTTAGCGTTCTTATTATCATTTTAAATTTCAAAACGCTAAAAATAATGCCATCGTCGATTTTAGTAATTATTTATTTAACAGGATTTCACGTCGATATTCAAATATTTACATCAATTAGGTTTATTAATTATTACATTTCACATTAATAAAGAAAAATTATCCTAGTTTAATTTACAAAATTTTTAATTTATAACGCGTCAAAGTAGTCTCTACACGTTTTAAGCTTTTGCATGACAACAACCGATCTAAAGGATTCTGCTGCGCCCTGCATGTCATTTTCACTTGCAGGATAGAAAATAGAAAGGTCAAAGGTCCATCAATCAGCTAACAGCACGTAGATTGAATGTCATTCATTTCAATCCTCGATCTTATACAATCATGAACATATTCATGAATCATGTTTTGCACCTCATGTCATGTTGCATTACCGTCTAAAGACCACAATGTACTATGTACTATGTAGTCATTAGTACGCAATCTTAAAAAAAAAAACAAGTTTTCAATAAAATAATTCCAATATAATAATTGCTTTTTTATATTTGGAATTTTTGAAAACGCGTGTAACTAAATTAATAATATTAATTTATTTAATCGAAATATGCTCTACAGTGACAGAGATATGGTTTGAAATTTGAATTATCTGAGTTTTTTCCATATTCTCTCTGGCCTCGTAAATTGTATCGTAGTGGGGGCAGCGCCTCTCGCACGTCGCACGGTTTCTATTTTGCGTTTCTCGAATTCAATTCAGTTACTCTGTCGCGCTGAGTGAGGCGTCATTCGCGCTGACGTTTTTTAGTTTATTATACACCTAAGGTTAGAGTAGATTTTTTAGACAAAACAAATTATAGTGTTAGTGAAAGCTTATAATTATTTAACGAATTGTGTGAAGTGTCAAACAGATTGTGCATAGTGAAGTTGAAATTTTATACGTGTTGCAAACAACTGGATTTCCCAACGACCTGGCGATAAACCGATGCAAGTGGCTGTGATTTTGAAAAAGCGTATTTGTGATGTCCCAATTTTGACATTTCAAATTGTTTGAAGGCAGATGGGAATGTTTGACTGAAAATATCGCGTTGGTTTCGTATAATACTGGGGCGATTCGGGAGAGATGGTGTTTTAAATCGGTCGGGTTATGTTACCGTGGCGCCCTCTAACGACTCTTTTCGATTTGCGATTGCGGTTTTGAGTATGGTCGCGAAATTGCATTTCGTGTTTACTTTCGCCTGTGTCGAAATAGTTTACAAATAATAATTAGCGCAACGGTCGCTCCTCTGCTTGGCGTGACGTGGCGTCCGCGAGCAATTTGACATACATGGTGTGAAGGACTTGAGCCATGGCCACGGTAGAAATGAGCTTGCCTGACAAAAAGCCTGAGCACGAGTCGGGATACTACGAAGGCAGCGACCAAGAGGGCAGTATGGAGTGTGGGTGTCCTTCGCCCGTAAGTTCGCGCAATTCATCACACTCTACCAAGTTAAAACGTAGGCACAGTGCTCATAAGCAGAAGAAGGCACCGGCAAAGAAATCTCGTGTGGACCAGCCGACGAATGGTCATAATGTGAATATAGATAAGAGTGTGGAAATAGTGGAATATGCTGTCAAGGATAAGACAGTGGAAGAAGCGGCTCCAGTAGCTGGGCCAAGTAAAAGAAGTAGTTCTGTTGAACTGATTGGTGGAACAGTCCCACCACCTGCGAGGGACTCTATCGATTGGAACCTGGTGGAGGCTAGTAAAATTAGGAAAAAGAGTAAAGGTTAGTAGCGCTTGTATACTTGATACGGGAAAATACCTTAACTTTATTTGGTTATCGTAATCAATTAAAGATTAACAGCCATAAAAGATCATTAAAGTTATGTATCTCCTATTAAATTATTATTTATGGTTATTGTAATTCAATCAAGGATTTTTAATGAGGCAAATGCATATGCTGTGACTTATTAATTTATAATCTTTTAATAAAGTTGTCTGAAGTAGGTCAGAGCTTGAAGCATTTATCATATAAAGTTGTAAGATCATTATGAAACTAAATTAACTGTAAAACTAACCTAGGTATATAAACTCTAACCTCTAAATCTCAAGTAAAACATTTTACATTATTGGTTCTGAGTATATTTTAGAGACAATCAATACCTTCTTTTACTGTTATGCAGTTCAGATTTGGTTTAGTGTAAGAGAAAAATTATTTATTACACCCAGAATATAATTAGGTCAACTCGTGGGTCAAATGTTACTTTCTAAAATACTAATTAAACACAATCAAAGTTCAAATTCATATTTTTATGTATTATATAATCTATGTTGACCTAAAGTAACATTGAATTCAAATAATTTTAAACTGCATTTCGTAATAGTCCTGCAGTTACACTAAACACGCATAAAAAAATATACACTCTTCCTCCTTCCTTCCTTCCTCATAATATTATTTTTAAGTACTTCCTATGATTACTATGATAAGTATAAACTATTTATCATTGATAAATAATTTATATAGTTAATAATAAATCTCATTAAAAATATTTAATCCCTATCTTGTTAATCAGTTTCAAGGAATAAATGACTAACAAAAGTTAACAAAAACGAATGAAACAAAATGAATAATGAGTTCTAAACTTTATAAAGAAACTAGCTGTTCCCCGCGGTTTCACCCGCATTGCTCCGCTCCTGTTGGTCTTAGTGTGATGATATATGTATAGCCTCCTCGATAAATGGGCTATCTAACACCGAAAGAATTTTTCAAATCGGACCAGTAGTTCCCGAGATTAGCGCGTTCAAACAAACAAACAAACTCTTCAGCTTTATAATATTAGTATAGATATGTACCATGGGTGAAGCCGGGACGAACTGCTAGTAAATAATAAGAATATAATAACATAGATATTCAAAAACATTTAGGAGGAAACTCCATACTTTATAAAATTTGTATTCATCAAGGAAGGCTATAGTATGTATGTATATACATATATATCATCACGCTAAGACCAACAGGAGCGGAGCCAAGCGGGTGAAACCGCGGAGCGCGGCTAGTAATATACATAATATAGTCTATAGCACTCAGGGATCACAAACATATCCAATAGAGAAAGAGTTTTTCTGGAATTGGTACTTACAGTAGTTCCCAAGTTAGGCATGTTCAAACGAACAAACTCCAGCTTTTAGTATTATAAGTATAGATTAAGATATAAGATAACTTATTCCATGCTTTTGTATTCAGTTCATTTGCTCACCTTTTTTTTGTTCAAATAAGTAAGTATTAAACATGCAAAACATGTATAACTACTTTAATTAAAACTATTATAATGTTGACCTCAAAAAATGTTTCTTTTTCGTTTTTTCTTGTTTGATTTTGCAAATTTGCTTTTTCAAGTCACAGCTTCTTCGTTTTGACTTGCTGATAACTTATCACTACCATGGTGTACTGTTTACTTGATAAGTTATATTATCATATTGTTTTTGTAAATTTATAATAAGTTTGTGTTCACATAGATTTGAAATGTGAAAAATCATGTAATTAGGTTAGATTTGCAAACTGTGAATTTGAAATGACATGAATTGTGTGTAAATGTATCTTTAAAAATTTAAAGTAATAACAAATATCTCATTTATACTTGATATACATATAATAATTTCATAATATATCTGGAGAGTTGTTTGTTTGTTTGAAAGAGCTTATCTCAGAGACTACTATTTTGATTTGATAAATTCTTTCATTGTAAGATTTATCATTTATCGCATAAAGTCATAAGCTATATATCATCATGCTAAGACCAATAGGATTGGTGCAATGCGGGTAAAACCGCGGGGCACAACTACCCACATATTTATGAAGATTAACAGAAAATGTTCATAACGGATTGGGAACATTAATAAGCAATATCCGTGCAAAGTCGGGTCGCTTAACTAGTATACGTATAAAAAGCGAACAGCACAATAACTTCCACATTACCGTCTCAAATTGTTCCCATAGTATCTCGGGCGATACAATCTCGCGTTTTTATTATAAGTGAAAGCCAATTATTCTTTATACCATTAGCTGTATTGATGGTAATGACTCGGCACTTTCCATAATTTGGATACCTACATGTTTGACCTCTAAAATCGTGCTTCTGTTTTGATATAGCTAAGTATATAAGTGTATACTTTCAAGGGTAGGTACTAGGTAGTAGATATATTATATTGGTTAGGTTCTCTAGGGAGATGTTCTAATCATTATGATACTTTTTATAGACAAAACTTATGACTATTGATTAATGTTTTGTTATGTGAGGTAAATAATTAAATAGCCCAGGTGTGAGGCAATAGATTTTGATAACAATATTATATTTAAATTTGGCCCAGTGATTAATTAGAGGTGTTACACTATATTATTTACATTTTAAAGGGTCGATGTCAAACAAATTGTTTGAGATGAATTTGAATTTAAGGAAAGTCCTAATAAATAGGCTATTACATGCGTATTCATGTGATAAATTGCGTAATGAATTCGCCTAAAGTGTCATTAGATAATTAATGACGTTATACATATTATTATTATTAATTGTCTTGTTAAAACTTACGGAAATAATAAACTAATGTGGGGACTTTGGGAATAACTAAATATCTAATTCAAATAAGTAAATATCTAGGATGTAGTCTTGTTTTACGAGCAAGATTTTCTTCATTCATGCTGTTTTTATATTGTTTTGTAAAATTAAACTTAAATCAGATTTAGGAGTTGTTTCGAGTCAAGTGCATTTAAAAGAAGCATTCCGGTATAAAAATGACTTAAAGAATGTGTAGGTTTAACAAGGACTAAATTATTGTAAAGATATTAATTTATGAAGTACATACTAGATTAAGATTAAGTTTAAATTAATATTTAGTACCATGTCGAAACAATAAAATATTTAGTTTATCGGTTAAAATATAAACTGTACATAGTTTAATAAACATTCTTGATTATTTTATGGTTCAAAATACCATATTATAACAACTTTGATCGTAAAACGTTAACTCGTGATTTTCCAGTCGCAGTACAATTAAAAAATATAACAAGAGGTTTTCTAATACAAAATATGACGCATTATAATATTGTTGATTTTGTGGTTATGGTAGTTATTCTTTCCTTAAAACCAATCATTTTATAACAAATTGTTATGGTTGTTGATTCTTCAAAAATTTGAGACATGTTTTACGTATTGTATACCAAACCTCCCTCGCAATGTCAAGCAAAAGGGTTAAAATTAGTAAAAAGAGTGCAGAGAAGTCTAATTGTCATGCTGTCACATTCCCTTTGATGCAAGATGGTGAGACAGAAATATTTAAGTATCCTGTCTCGAAATTTTGTTTAAAGTAGGAAGGGAGCTTGCAGCTATGGAGGGTATTTTATAAAAAAAAGCGAAAAAATCTAGATTCAATGATGTCGCCTGTGTTTTTTTGTGTTTACAAACATAATATAATAATTATATCTCATGTTTTAGGCAAGTTGTAGTGAATATGTATCGTATTGTAAATACTAAATAGCAAAGATATTGTTAAATAAAACGCGCAAAAAGTACATGTTTAGATAAATAGGTATTGGTCAAATTAAGCTTGTAGTAAACACGTCGTGTTGTTTTTCATCAGGACATATTTATTAATATATTTTGTAGTTGTTAGTACTTTAATAAAATTGTTTCAATTGGTTAATTGTAACTTATGAAATAGCGGAATCTATTGCGTTAATAAGTTAATTTACTTAAAAGTATAGAATATCGATCGACTATTTCTTCTAAATTAATTTTCGAATCCAGGACCTAACAATTAAACTATACCAACCATACAAAAGTGACAATAATACAAATATACAACTTACAATAACTCGTAACATTGAAGTGACACGATTCGACACAAGTTCAAAGAACCTGTGACTTTGTATCGTAGACGGTGAAATAAATACATTATTATGTAAATGCTTTATCTGATAGCATCTATACTGTTTACAATTTTGTATGTACAGTGTACATAGTTGGAGGTATAATAGAGTTTGATATCGCGACCATGTTGACACGGAATTGAACCCTTGTTGAGATTTTTTCGATGTGTAGGTATAGGGGAGGTGCTTCATCGGGATGTTAAATTTACCTACATAAAAGCAGAAAATACCTATATACATATGAGGAAATATTCTTCAACTTTAATTTGTTATGTCAAAACAGTTAAATTTGCAAATTGGAAAATAATCACTGAATGCAAATCATTAATTGAATATTTTCATACAAATTGAAGAAAAAACGGCGTTAATGTAAGTCTACAAACGTTTTATATTGAACTAGGTTTCCGCCCGCAGCTTCGCCGGCGCAGTCAAAGAAAAACCCGCATAGTTCCCGTTCCCGTGGGATTTCCGGGATTGCGTCATTTTCCCGGGATAAAAAGTAGCCTATGTCCTTTCTCGGATATCAAAATATCTCCATACCAAATTTCATGAAAATTGGTTCAGTAGTTAAGTCGTGATTGAGTAACAGACAGACAGACAGACAGAGTTACATTCGCATTTATAATATTAAGTATGGATTTATTCCTTTACGCCATGACTCACGTCCTCGATTTCTTGCTAACAAAATATAATACGTTGAATAGCATAATGAGGGCAGACTTTAGTTGCTGTTCAATTCAATTATAATATGTATGTATTAACTGAATGTAAGAACATAATGTTTATTGCAAAATATAAAATAATTATACTTTGATAAATGATAGAGGTATTTCTATGTCAGTAACTAATAATAAATGATATAATATTTCCTGTATGTTGTTATCGAGATTTTTCTGTTGTGCGATCTGCTAATGAAGTATTTTTTTAAATGACATTAACTTAATATCATATACTAGCTGTTCTTCTTAGCTTTGTCTGTAAAGACCCTGAAAAAAAGTCCTATGTTTTTAAAAATTTTGCCTTATACTGATAACTGAACCAAATCAATACGAGTACATACTTTCTAAGTTTATTCGTAACATACAAATAAAAAAAATCTTTTGTCTTTATCATGATAAAGAAGATATGTTTATTATTAAACTTATAGGGTTGTATAATTGGATAGTACAAGCAGACACGTGTTCATACGGATACACGTGGTCTCTATCCCGTAATTTCAGAACTTTATCAAAACAGCCTCAGGAAAGTTATACCGGACTCTATATTTATTTGTGCGTGTATAAAAGGAGAATGGCGAAACTGGGCCTAACAAAATTAGGGCCTTACAGAAATCTTAATATATTTAAAATTCATTATGTTATTTTTAATAATTCTTGGTAAAATATTGACTTCTGATTCTATGGGAAAACAAATGTTTGAAAAAAAAGATAATGTGTTCACCAAGAAGCTTATATCTAATACACTGGAGATTGCACTATGACCATTAACTTGTCACAAGAAAATATAACCTTGAATGACGTCAGTGTTGTTTTTTGTCTCTTTCTGTGGGTGACCACACTGGTTTGTATATTCAGGATTTTTCGAAATAAAAAAAACTAAAAATCATGGTCTATAAATAATAACGACATATATTTTTAACAGTATTTATATTATAATATTACTGGTCAACTTACATGAATAATTATCATCTTTATAGGTACATACCATTTTAATTGGTAGAGAATGATAGTTTTAAATAACGCTTGATAACTTTTGATCTCATACTACGATTTTTTAATTAAAATGAGTGCTACATACATTAAAACATCGTTTTGGTTACTCAAGCTTCAGTCTAAAACTTTTCAATATTCCAAAGGGAGAGTTGCATCGCTAGTGTTGATGTGTGGTAACGATATTACAGTTCTCAGAAATTCGTATGTCTTTCAGGAGCTGTACTTACGGTTACTAATGGTTTCATGGTGGTTAATTATAATATAATTAAAATTACTTTATCCACAGTTGAGACGCAGTAACAAGAATGTGGTAAATAAAAAGGTATAGCACTTTTCAAAAGGTATTTTTTTTCTGGACCGTACCTAATCCTCAGGCTTAAAATGCAAACTGAATATTCTGGCATGTTGATAAATTTTACCCTTGATAGGCACTATGGACAGCCATTTATTTCTTTTTATTTCATTTTTGGAAAGCTGAAATAAGTAAAACAAAAAAAATTTGGTAAGTTAAAAGAACTATTAATTTCTATGTTAAAGAAGAACAAACATAAAACCACATGTGAGTGCAATATCGATGTCGTGCGTTGTTTCATTACTAGTATAAAAATCTTTGAAATGGTGTTCTAAATGTTCATCATAATTTTGTTAACTATTACAATATTTTCTCTTCGCTATCCGTAAAAACTCGTCATCATGGTTACCTTACTTGTTAAATTGGTTTATTGAAAAATGATGAAATTATTAGGAAAAGAAGATAGATAGAAGATATTTAGCATGATTGATTACTAAAATGATGATAAAATTGACGATTTTTGCCATGAAAATGATTCTAAACAGGTAAATGCATGAGTATTGAGGAATATTGTAAATAGCGTAAATATACACTTGCCTGTGAAATTTTATGCCAGAATTTGGTGTCCAAAAACTTCTGCAATTTTTCACAATGCAATACATTATTTATATTCGGAAAATATTTATTAAATACGCAACAATATTAACTTAAATATTCGAAGCGACGCAATTTTTTTGACACTTATGCCATATTGTCAAAGTGAGAGTTGCTACAATTTTATTATGGTAACTACCCATAATCAGGGAGTATCGCTTTTTAATAATTGGTTCAGATACTTATTTTATTTAGCATAAATAATAATTGTCTCATCCAACAATGCTTCTGAATGACGTTGTTGGCAATTTATCAACAAACTCATGTACAAATACTAACCTTTTGCACAGAATATTACAGCATACATAGTAGCCTTGGGAAAACTTCGTATTAACAGTGGCAATACCAAGTTAGGTGTGAAAGTGATAAAACACAACATTTTTCTTGTTACACGTCAAATGTTCATACCGAAATCTCCAGTGTATATAAGATATAAGCTTCTTGGATATATCGATTAAAACGAATGAATATTTATTTTCATTTTTAGTTTTATATAAAATTCAAATGCTTTATAAATCAGAAATATAAGTTAACTGCGTTACATATTTTATTTTTAACTTTTTAGCACGCTATTTATTTAGGTAATTCTATACATTTTTACTCATGGCGGCCGCACTTTGTAAGAATATTTCTGAAATGTAGCTGGCCGCTTCAATTTTAATTACAATGTCATGTTTGTCGTTTGACTTTTGACATTTGATTGAGGTTTTTCGTTTCGTGGTTAACTTATTTTCTTCATCTTTATCGACTTTCGCTACGTATTACGGACACTGACGATCTCTGTTATTACTACCAACCAACGCTTGCACACCGGACTTTGATTACCTGCCTTTACGACTCACTACTGCTACCCTACCTGGACACCGACTTTGCATCCGATTTTTCATTTACAAAATATATGAACTGCATCAACTGTGGTATTAATGCTAATCGTAACAATGCTATACGTATGCATTTGTTACAAGATAACGCAATAATATCAATTATACAAGGGTGTGCTGCTCCTCTAACGGTTAGTGGATTAGTATTATCTAAGGTATTTAGTACTAGCTATTGAAATCAAACAAAAACGTAAACACACATTGTTTTATATATATATACTAGCGGTCCACCCCGGCTTCGCCCGTGGTACCTACATGTTTAAACTATCCTATCTCTCAAGTTGGATCGAACTCCACATGGTGTGCGAATTTTATTATAATCGGTTAAGTGGTTTAGAAGTCCATTGAGGACAAACATTGTGACACGAGATTTATATATATATATATTAATATATATATTCACTTTCTTTTGTCCAATTGTAATATTAATTCTTTATTTGTAGATCACTCACTCTGATCACATATGTGATGCATGCTGGAAACTTGCAAATGATTCTTTGAGGATTGAAAATCATGAAGATGACACTGTAACTCTGGGTCATCAACGTGTATGCATTTATTGTGGACGTTCTGTATTGCGCACACGGTTTCATTTACTAAGAACTGATTCTCAACGCGATCAAAGAATTAGAGCAGTGATATTAGAGTGGATATTACCTCGTCATTTAAGTTATTGAGTGTTTTCATAATATTTTAAATAAAAAGTTGCCAATAATCTTCTTTTTAAATCTCAAAGTAAAAATGAAAGGTGTTTTAACAAAGTATTTCTTTACAGATTGGAAATAGAGCAACATATCTATGTCATTCTTGCTGGGTGAGGGCTCTCATAGGAAGGGAAGCAATAACAGTTTATTATTGTAATTGTTTAGTAGGAAGAAGAACTGTAGGTTGCTGCTGTCACGTTATGTGCATAATATGGTACCTTAGCTGGGCAAGGTATCAACCAGATTTAATGCCGCCAGCACAGTTTCTGGATGATGTGTTAATTGTTTATGATGATAATGATGAATAAACGATTTATGAAAAAACGTGTTTTATTTTATATATAAGTACCTACGATGTTTTGGTAGGTACTCTAAAAGAATAAAAGTTCGATCCAATATCTCTATTACCTAACTGTTCTTCTGTTACACTCTTTATCTAAATAATGTATATTATAGGATATAAACTTACCTCTACTTAGAAAGAAACAAAGCTATTCATTGAACTCGAGCAAACCTAACCTCAATTTTAGTGACGTTACATGCTCAATATCTCTGCTATCCCATAGAACAGATCTTTAATTGTTATATTTATAGAATCTGTATATTTTTATCTATTTAACCCCACATAAATCATCAGTGTAACGATCAGGCCCAAAGTCCTATGGGAGTTTGCCATTCTCCTTTATCTATTTATATATCGTCATACGTATATAGATATTATATATCGTCAACCCAGGATTATTTATACACACTTAGGTACATACATACTGCATTTAATAGGAATCGAACCTTGAACCTTTACGATGTTTTAAAGGAGTACCTTTACAACTAAACCGTTGCATCTAATCTGCATGCTCTGAATGGATAAACAAAAAGCGACCAGTTCCCATGGTCCATTAAAACCGAAAAATTCCGTTAACACAATCATGTATGCCATCGCTGTATATCAAATTTAAGTATGCAAGTAATAACATGTATAACTTTTGTTACAGTTAATCTAAATGGTGCTGCAAAAGTGGACATATCACACTTTGACCTGCTCAAAGTTCTCGGCACTGGAGGTGAGTTGTATCTTTGTTTTTATGCTGCCCTAGTACATTATTACTTCCCACATTTACTTTAGAATCACGTTGCCTGGCAGATATTGCTGTGAAGCAATAAGGCCGCCATTTGCGTAAAATATTTGCAACTACATAGGTATTTAATTTGCAAAAGGCAAACTTGGTTTTTTTTTGTACAAGAAAGCATTATTTTAATGGATTGAGTTAGAATTTAAGCTTTGGTTGTGATGGGTTTGATAAACTGTATTTAGGTCTCCAATAAAAGGTATTTATAAAAAGAGTAGCAACTAGCAGTGTGTAGGATGTATTCAGATTTCCATATATATCAGGATGATTAAAGAAAGAAAGCATTTTATAATTCTATCCTTTTGCTTTTGAATTATAATTAAAAACCACTCGTTTTAATAGTTTTGTTATATTTGAATGAGTCCTTTCGTGATATGTATGTATTCATTTCTTTCAAAACAGTACGGCGGCGTATTTTCATTATTGAGCTATGTAGAAAATAACTTAATTAACTACAGCCCAAAGAGAGCAATAAATTTTTAGGATCCATGAGTTTATTTATAATAAGAAATTTCACCAATTTATTTCTAAATGCCTGAACAAATAGCGATAAAATTGGGATACTGAAAATCGTAAAAAATGTCTTAGTCTTAGTCTAGAAATAAATAATAAGTATCTTTAGGCAACATTTTTTGCCTGGAAATAATTAGCGTGTTTATTATACCTTTATTCATAGCCATAGCTTTTAATAACACTTCGTTAACGTAACTATGTGGTGTGTAAAAATAAGGGGCATAATGCATTTATCTGCTGACTGCAGATGGTGCGGTCATTGACCCCGCCACGTGGTCTAGGCGTCGATTTTTGATCGGCCGATGCGGGTTGGAAAAATTCAAAGAAATATAATACGTAGGATGTCGGAGTTATTATTGAAAAGGTTTTGCAATAATATCTTAAAGAACATAAGTTGTAGATATCGTCAAATCATGAAATAATGTTCGATAATTTCGAAAAACGCTACGAAAAAAATTATATGGACAGACACAGACATATATTTATTTTTGCTCAGAAAGAGTTGTTGGTGTATATCACTGTTTTGTTATTTTTACGCAATAAAGCTCACGACCTTTCAGACGAGAGTCCAAGACATGAATTCTGGTAAATATTCGTATAGCAAGCTAAGGGGAAAATGTCGAAATTTTCACAATACTCCCTGGAAAATTCTGTTTGTTTACCATGGAGGGCTTCAACGCGCCCCGTGGTGCGACACGTGGTTCTAATTGGTTGTGAAGTCGTAGAGATGAATTTAGAATGCTCTGGTTAATTTGGCAAGGGTATATTTGTGGGAAGGAGTAATAATAAATGTTTAAGTTTAAATAAGTGAAAGGAGAGGTTTTTGGTGCGACGTCAAATAGATTCGATGTATTGATACAGGCTTTATCATTTGCTATAATGAACGAATACGTTTATAATGTTGGGTAAATGATTATAAATTCATTAATTTGTGAAGTAAACAAAATTAAAATAAAATAGAGTTAAATCGATGTTCTGTGCAGAATATAATACTTACGTTTACTATGTACGTTAGTATGTACTGCAGTGAAGAGGTAATTTAGAAGGGGAGAGCTGCTAAATGTAGGATGAAAATTGTACATGTCACCGAAAGCACGCGTTGCTGAATTAGTCCCCAATAAATTAAACATCAAAATAAAAAGTGAAATGGGAATAAAGAATTAAAATTGAACCCGATAACGGGCGTAAATAAAATACATTGTATGTACTAGGAATACAGTAAGCGCGAGGTAATTAATTATTAATTATATTCGCGACACGGTACGTTGAAAGGGTTAAATGCGAATAACCACGATAACCGTGGGGTGACCATTGACCGTGTGCTGTAACATGGGGAACGCTTACGGGAATTGTAATTAGTGATTACGCAATATACAGTGTTTACTTCCTATATGCGGGTATGTTTAAATAAATATGCGGGTATGGACTGGTGTAGCGTGACTTTTGATTGATTGTTGTGATATAGATTCTATCAGTCTTAAGGTAAAGCGTTAATTTACCTATCATACTAATAAGAGAAACTTTGTAAGAATAAACTAGTCGTAATAAAATATCTGCCTACACTAAACATTCCACACTACAAGTAAACAATAACTATACAGTCGCAAGCATCCGTTTTCTTTCATCTTATTACATAACAGTGAAGTGTGAACACACAACCTGTTTTGCGGAAGTTAATTATATTATTCGATTGTATAGCTTATATCAAAGGCGTAAAGGTGATATTCCTACGATGAAAATTGTAAAAATGCACTGTATATTAATTTTATGCAGTTACACTACGATTCGATAATCATTTATAGTTCAATAGTGGAATGTGTGAGTCAGATATTAGGCCTTAGAAATTTGTAGTAATCATATTAATTGGGATTATACTGTATAAATACATAATATTTGTATGTAAAATCCATGGAAATAATACCAATTATTTTGTCGTAATTGAAACACTAAGAAATCCATAATTTTCACACTAATTATTTAATTAACATTGAAGCAACTAAGAAATATTACATTGACCAATGTCGCTCCATTGTGAAATGTTTCCCCCAGACTGCGCTTGCGCACGTGCGGGACCAAAGTCACGTTTGCCTATGGACAGTTATATTGTGTACATTATTACATACTGGATAGAGGGGGGAGGGGGGGCACTTGTAGCCCGGAAGGATGTTCTGATTTTCTGAAGTCCTGGTATAGTGTTTGTTTTTAAGTAGTTTATTGTAGCAATAATAGAAAAATATAAATGAAATATTTACGTTATGGAGGAATGTAAAATGTTATAGATGTTATACTTATAAAAACGAATACAAATATTTATTGTATTCTATTCAATAATAATAGATAGCTGTTGGTAAATATGTATTTATAATAATAAAAAAAAAAAACAAAATTGAATATTCAAACTAGTTTTTCAAGATACGACAAATGATGTGCTGTAAAACTAAACGATGTAAATTATTAATATTATATGAATTCTATTTATATCAATTATCAAGGTATAAAGTAGGGATGTAACGATACAGATACCGATACCGATATATCGGCCGATATAATCGGCAAGCCGATATATCGGTATCGCCGATTATAAAACAACCGATACCGATATCAAACAATTTAAAAAACCGCGCCCAATGAACGATGCGGGAGGCCGCCCGCGCGTGCGCACTTTGTTTTTTGAAAAAACTCTACCAATAGTAAACTTTTATTAGGAACTGATTGTATGTGTATAACTTAAAGTTTAACTGACTTTGCAAAATAATAATACTAAAATAAATGGTTTTCTTGTTTTTTGATTTGGCATTGTTATTTAAAAGAATACGATTTACAGTTGAGTCTCTGTTGAATGTTGGTAACTTTTATGCATAATTCACTATTTATTTTTCTACCAAGCCATCGATATCGGTATCGGTATCGGTATCGCCGATATTTTATTACAAATATCGGTATCGGTATCGTATCGGCAAAATCATGTATCGTTACATCCCTAGTATAAAGGATATTACTTATTAATAACCAAATAAATAACATATTCCGGTATTGATATATTTAAATGAAGATATCGAAACTTGAACCTAATATTGTTGTCCATAAAAACGAAAACTGGTTGTTTGTGACTGTAATTTATTTTAGTAAAAATAACTCCGAACATTATTGTCATGCCATCTCATGTGATTCAAAACAAAAGAAAGAGAGGGCTATAATATTTTCTATTCAAGGAAAAATTATGCGACAGTACTGAAACGGTCTTTTCACAGCATAATTCGATCGTTATCATAATATTTCTTCATAAATTTATTTTTCTATCCCCTCCGTGTCTTGGAAATTCATTTCATTGCGTCAATCATTAAAAACTACAATGAACATAGAATATACATAATATGATTTGCGTCATCTATTATATCAACGTAAAAGCTGATTGCGTATTTTTGTTTTACGCGATACGACGTCACTGTTTTCTTATTAGATACATAGTTTTACTATATAAGTAGGTATAAATGCTATAAAAGTAAATAATGTCATAGAAATATAACCTTGCGATTGTAAGTAAGAATGTTGCTTTGATATAAACAAGCCACAGTAATTTGTATAAGGTAAACATATTTATACTAGTTTTAATGTTTAGGTATATTGTTATACATAGATAGTATTTACTATTTAGTATGGTATACCAGATAGTATTTCTAATTAAAATAAATTATGGTGTGCATCTTCTGAATTTATTGTAGTCGTGCTATTTTAAGCTTTATTTAGATTTTACACTTATAATAGTATAAATATCCTGCAATTAAATATTTGTTTATTTCTATTTAAGCCTCTACTAACATAAAAATACACTACCGAAGTATAAAATATATATTAGTATTAACTCTTCACCACTTCCTCAAAAAGATTGATCGACCAATGGGCATCCGGTAATAATTTGACACCGAATATCTAGGTACCAAATACCGTTTCCCGTTATCTTATTACCATGCTTAACCTACCGCACGACTTGGCCGAATCTGTTACCTATATTAATGGTACCAGTTTTTAATGGTCTGTTTGGAGGCGATTTTAAAATAACGCTGTTTTTGTTCTTTTTAAGTTCATTTTGTAGTTATTGAATGTGTTTATAAGGTCCCTATTATGTATCGTTTAGAGTGTCGTCATTATTGTTTTTTATATCAATTATACACTACCGTGTGTTTTAAATTAAAATGATGATCTCAGCGTTTTGTAGGTCAAACATACATATACAAACAAAGTCGCAATATTACCAGGAAAAGAATGTCGGACGGAATCCGATCGGGTACCAGGGCAGCATGGCAATGTAGGAGTTGTCAGGACGTCGTCCGTCGCGCCGGGTCGTTAACCCCCGAAACTGGCGTAGCGGTGCCCGGTCGTTACCCGCCCGTCCTTACACCGCTTGTGACCTTATGCCCACCTGGTACTTTGGCCATGCTCCGATTTATAAATAACTTGTAAAAACTAATTAATGTAAGCAGATTATGATTTTTGTGGTTTTTGAATGCTTTGGAATTAATCCTTTTTAAGATACATAATTTGTTTGATTTATTTTGTTATTGTATTACATATGTACCTATTACTTGAATTAACGTAATAAGTACACTCGGAAACTATTTCTGAATGTGGTAAATGAATAAGAAGCATACAAAATTATCCTATTCATGTACCGAAATATAAACCGATATAATATAAACCGAAAATAGAAACCGAGATCATTGGCTTCTCGATGATGATTTAACAAAACAACGAAATTGCGCATGAATGAGTGAAAATGACTTGACAATTCACACTAATGGATTGTATGAAAACATTGTAATTTTCTATGTAACAAGCCTTTTTATTATGTGACTTCAAAGAAATCTCAACTATGTGCTATTTATAAAACACTAGCTGTGCCGCGCGGTTTCACCCGCGTGGCTCCGCTCCTGTTGGTCTTAGCGTGATGATATAATATAGCCTATAGCCTTCCTCGATAAATGGGCTATCTAACACAGAAAGAATTTTTCAAATCGGACCAGTAGTTCCCGAGATTAGCGCGTTCAAACAAACAAACAAACATACAAACAAACAAACAAACTCTTCAGCTTTATAATATTAGTATAGATTGTTATGAAAAGAAATTTGGAAGTTTAAGAATAATATTGTTTATCTTTTCCTCTAAATTCTTATCGTTTGACATTCCTATGGTTGGGATGTTTACCATCGCCTAACCAGTTCGATACTCTGACCTCAAATACGTTTCCAATATAATGAACATTACAAACGACAAAGTATGTATTATCTTTACGATACAAGATTTGTACGTAATAATGAATAATTTATGGTCAACATGAATGGTTAGTGCATTTGGATTAAATTTGCAAATTAGGATACTAATGTATTTAGTAGAATGCTTCAGATACGATTGATTTAAAGACTTCGTTGTAAGACAAAGAAGTATGATGGAAATTGTAGAGAAAAAGAAAGAGACCTATATATTTGGAGGTGTTTCCCTTCTGTCACGTATTCAGCCAATTTTTGTTAAATAGTCCACGTTTTACAGTATTCAGTTACATGAGGGCGGAGAGCGTTGACATGCGACCGCGCAGGCCACCCAAAGTGAGATAACGAGATGCCTATTTATAGATTATAATTTATAGTATTAGTAGGATAGAAAACCAATAGGGGCTGTTACCCCATACTCGAATTTGAATGTGTAACCCGTGTCGGATATTTGATACAATTGTTGGCTAGTGATTGAAATGTTTTCATAATAAACAGATATGTTTTTCTCGGTATTGGTTTCAGGATACGAAGATAAAAATAACTATTGTTATATATTGTATATAATATTTGTTCATGATAGACATCTATTGTTAGTAGGAAAATTGTACTCCTAAATATCTATAAATATTTTTAACTAGATTTCCGCCCGCGGCTTCGCCCGCGTTTTCAAAGGAAAACCCGCATAGTTCCCGTTCCCGTGGGATTTCCGGGATAAAACCTACCCTATGTGTTAATCCAAGTTACCTTCTATATGTGTGCTAAATTTCATTGTAATCGGTTCAGTAGTTTTTACGTGAAAGAGTAACAAACATCCATACATCCATACAAACTTTCGCATTTATAATATTAGTAGGATACCGATTTACCCTCTCGTATACACATATACTATACACAAATATGTTTACTTTCACTTATTATAAATGCATATTATACAATCGTTCACGCAAAATCTTCTATTATTATATTCTTCGAGAAATCAAATTCATTATCTTCTAATATGAATTTATGATTATATGACTCCCTACAACAGAATTCTTATATTCTTATATTTTCTTCTCGGAAGGGCAAGGATTTTAATTTATGCATTATACCTGCTGCGTATGGAAACGTGTTAAATAATTGTAGTTTAGTTCGTCTGGTTAAATTATTTGATTAATTCTTGATTTGCAAACTGTTGATATGGTCTGGTAGAGACGCCATATTAAGCTTATTAAATAATTAGAGCTTGTTAATCTTGACTAGGCACTTTAGAAGCGTTTTATTTAATCAGGATTTCTGGTAAAGTACACTAAACTATATCTTTCTTTAATTGTTCACTAACGAATGTTTCTATACATAATGCATATTTCTTTTAAAATTCTTTATAAAATTTCAGTACAGAATTATTCATTTCGTTAGTTTGAAAAAGCAAGCCACCTGAATGCTCTTGAACCCGAAATTGAATTTCTAAGCAATATTAAAAAACGCGACGCCATCTGTGAGCGTGCTCATATAGCACATCCGTTGGGTTGCGTGTCGAAACCTTAATTGGCGTTAAACTCCAATTCGCTTTTACATTGCTCGCTATGTGTGAAATGTTTAATTGCGCGTAACAAACGCGGGTACTGAACACGCAATGAATGTAAAAGCAATATTTGATGAGCGAACGACTTTGGTTGTAGTCAACCGGTTTATAACACATTGCTGGTTTTGTTGGAAGTATAAGTGAGGAAAGGTAGAAAAAGAAGCGATGGATGAAATGTGGGCGTGATCGTCGTGAAATGTAACGGTCATCGTGTTCGCACACCTGTCGAGGTGTGGTGCGTCTACCCGCAAGCATGCGGTTTTAACCAGTGCGCCAGACTGGCCAGAATGGTTTGGCCAGACTTGCTTTTTTGCCGTATGGGGGCATTACTTCTTCGCCACATATTGTAGCCTTATTTAGATTAACTGTTTTGTTAAATATAGTTATGGTATTTAATTGTAGCAAAGAGAATTGAATGTAATATTCATAACATGATAAAAGCATTGGTTAATGTTTCCTGATTAAAATTAGTTAAGGAGTTATAGTTAAATGCATAGATTTTGTTGTTTTTTGTCGAGACTCAATCAAAACTATTTTCACTGAAGCACTGCTATTACCAATTGTACAACAGAAGATTTAAAACCTTCAACATACAATGAGTAGAATTTTACCGAGAAAAATATCTGTACCAAGACTATTAGTCAACGCACTCATAAAATACAATTGACATTACAACAGCCGAAATCTGAGGGCCTCAGGTCCTTGCCTCCAAGAGCGTCGATCTGCCGAAGAAAGGTTAAAGGACTAGGCGACCTTGTCCCTGTAATCTCGGTTCATAGTGGGCGTTTGCACCGGTTTTAGATAGGCTTAAACATTGCCTATACGTGACAGGCAAGCGAACACACGCTATAGATACTACGTAATAGAGACAAGCAAGCGAACACACGTCATCTGAATGCTACGTCAGATAGTGAACGTGCATGCGTCTGTGGATTATGTGACATACGTAGTATAAATCTGTTTGTTGTGATGTGAAGATTTATAGTTCCTTCAGAGAATAAGGCTGGATTTGATGTATTGGTCAGTTAAGATCCGGGTATAAAGATAACTAGGTTGAAGTTAGTCGATTCAGAAATGGATCATACTTATTATTGAGGAGAAATAGTTATCAGAACATTGAACAGTTTTGTAAACAGGTATTGGTTTTAACCTCGTTTACCAGAAATAAATCATGTGATATAATTAAAACATGCTGCGAATAGCAGTTGCTATCATAAAGGTGGCATAAGGTGAATGCAGTAGGTCAATAAAACCAGACCGACGGAGGGCGCGCAAAAAGAAAATTACAAATCGTTTATTGGAACCGGGCTATAGAAAATATCATGAGGAAGACGCCAGTCGTGTGCCCTAGAAAAGTTTGACTTGTGTGCGAACCTAAACCGTTATTTAACGTTGTTGATTCAGTTTAATGCGCAGGAGATATTTAAATTAAACGTTTGGATTACATTTCTTCATTCCATCAAGTTCTATTAGCAATTACCACACAATGCTCACAAACATTCAGTCCTTAATTAAAATCGTCTGCCTCAAATCTAGGCATTCATATTCATTGGCCAATACCAATTGACCCTGCGCCGCCTGGAGCTGTCGAAGCGTCATAGTTCAAGTTATTATGGTTGAGCGGCCAGGTGAGACGATTTTTTTATAGACAGCTGTTGTGATCTAAGGTTGTTAACCTCGATGATATGTGCTTAAATAGTTTAACTATTATGTGCGGTGGATGCATGAATTTTTATGTATGTATTAATAGTGAAATTGGCGAGAGAGAAATGTGGGCGAGTTTTTAACAGGATTTTGGCTATTTCTGCAGGTTCAATTTTTTTTTAAATCAAAGGCAATTTTTGCAATGTTTGGCAAACTTTTTGCTACAGTGCACACTTCATGTAATAACGTGGTAAAAGGAGCCAGAAAAACAGTGCTGTATTAATAATTTAAACTGCAGCATATGCTGCAAGGTCTCGATAATTTATATAGTGACCAAAAATTACATGAACCGTTATTTGAAGATTTATTTATTAGAGATTATTACCAGTATTTTATAATTCGAATAAAACCATGAGTGATTGTACATCTATCAAAATCTAAGATCTTTTACGCCGTACGCCTTTAGTACACCGACGCATTCGCTTGCGGCAGCGAAACAACGAAAAATCTGTCAGTAGTGTGGCAGGATTT